>JAWNLA010000028.1:0-122149 GCA_035041605.1 Drosophila atroscutellata
AATTTGGTACCACTGAAACTTTATACTTATCCAAAAAAAAAACTTATATATTACTGAATGTACACAAATTGAAAACAACACACTGAAATTATACCTATTTTGTTCTACATTTTACAAAAGTTCTTCACGTGACGACGATTAGGATCGAACTGCCTGCTCTGAGTAGCAGGCTCTCTATTTATATAAAATGCTTAAACCTAAATACATGTATAATAGACGGTTGAAAATAGCGGCAAATGTTGGAAAGGCCGTCCGCTTCGACGCCTAACAGCGACAGACGGTTGAAAATAACGGAAAATGTTGGAAAGGCCGTCCGCACCGGCGCCTAACAGCGACAGACGGTTGAAAATAACGGAAAATGTTGGAAAGGCCGTCCGCACCGGCGCCTAACAGCGACAGACGGTTGAAAATAACGGAAAATGTTGGAAAGGCCGTCCGCTTCGACGCCTAACAGCGGCAGACGGTTGAAAATAACGGCAAATGTTAGAAAGGCCGTCCGCACCGGCGCCTAACAGCTGCAGACGGTTGAAAATAACGGAAAATGTTGGAAAGGCCGTCCGCTTCGACGCCTAACAGCTGCAGACGGTTGAAAATAACGGCAAATGCTAGAAAGGCCGTCCGCATCGACGCCTAACAGCGGCAGACGGTTGAAAATAACGGAAAATGTTGGAAAGGCCGTCCGCATCGGTTGAAAATAACGACGGTTGAAAATAACGACGGTTGAAAATAACTGCGAAAGTGCTGAGGAAGCTGATGAATATCGGCGACCGTCGCGACGTTTTTGCCGCCGGCAATTGTCGCCAGCAAAAACGGCAGTTGTGAATTTAAACATCAGAGGCAGGTAACAACGATGATCAAGGCTGGCTTGCATGGGCCAGCTGTCAGCATCCCAGAGCGTCACATGTTCATACTCGAACACCCATCGACCATATGTAAATTGTTGAAAGAAAAAACATAAAAATTGTAAAACGTCAAATATTGGATACTTTCATAAGTATTATTAATATAATGTAATATCGCAATTATATATATATATATATTTACTTGCAGTAGTTATCAATGTTGTTGAATTGAGTTTATGAAATAAATTGTAGAAAAATTCAACTTAAATAATTAAACTTTTGCAGGTATATTGTTTGCGTTTTGTATTATGTGTATTTATTGTGCCCGTTATTTATTTTATGCTTAAGACATACAATGAGTACATATTCATATTGTTTTTGACACAGAATGTTGCAACAAACACTTAAAGTGTCTTACAAATTAATTTTTATTTATGTTTAATTTGATTTTGACTTTATCATAATAGCTTAGTTCCTATGGTTAGAAATTTTAATTTGAATTTGATCGGCAAAAGCAAAAATATTTAAACAATGTATTTTTTTTTAATAATGGATACTTATACATATTTGCAATGGGGTTTTTTTTCAGATAAAACTGTAACTACTATGGTGGTGTGTGTGGTTCTAATTAGGAATAAAACCTATTAAGTATGTGCATTTTGTTTAAATATAGTCATAGGTAAATAGGCTTAGCACAATTATTGTTTAGTTTCTCGACAATGAACAATGAACGATAATTTGCACTTGTAGTACTTTATTTATAAATTAATATGCGTGCCAATGTGCAATTTGATAATTAAAGTACTAGGTCTTAATTATATACAAGTCGCTGATTATTATAATTGGTAAATGTAATGCAAGATCGATACCGGCGGAGTAGATAATTAGTCACAAACATTTAGACTTCAACTTAAAAGCTAGACAACATTTACTTTAGCTTAAGAGAATATAATTTAATAATAACAGTGACAACACGCAGAATAATCTATACTTTATAACATATCATATCATATTTTGTTGGTTTTGGTTCATCAGATCGGCACGTTTACTCAGTAGATGATTTAACAATCCATTCGATTAGATTTTTATAAAAAACCGTTCTCACAATATGCCATTGGTGTAATATTGATAGCCGTCGTAGAGTTTTGTTGACAGGCTTTTGAGCGAGTCCTGCACAAGTTGTTCAACATTGCGCTCCATTTCTTGCTCAGTTTAATTCATATGAAACCGTTTTCGGAGATTCTGTAACTGTGCCGGAACAGCCATTCTTAAAACAGGGTAAATGTGCATCTGGAAAAAGAAAGTACAAAAATACGATTTCAAAAATATTATTTCTATGCTGAATTATATGTGTACTTACTACTGCGCATGATTTCCACAAAGTTAATGATTCGATCCACAAGCTTGCGCGCAGACATCATGCCGACAAGCAGAAGGCGATTGAACTCCCGCCAATGTATCGAATCGGTGCCGCCCATTACATCGACGAATTCATGTGTGAGCTTAAAAGGTGATTGCTCGAAACCTGGAAGAGACAGAAAGGAAATAATGTTAATTGTGCCAACGAGTTGCAATTTAAATACTTACCCAAATTTGTATGAGATATGCTTAGAATAAAGCCAAAGCCTCTATGTATATGCCATCCGAATGAAAGAGTATATTGCCATTATGCCTATTGATGGAGAAAAGCAAGTATGAATGTAAAAACAGTTTGAGCACACGTCGAAGACTTACCGATCCTTAACCTGTAGGAGATAGGATATTAAACAATATGCCGCACAGCTTTGCACAAAATTTCTCTAGGCTTGACGAAATCTTTGTCCTGTTGGTGGTCCATATTCGTCAATAAAATAATCCCGGAAAGATTTGTTGGAGTTCTTTTTAATTTGATGCAGCGAAACGGTGTTCAGTCCTCAGATAAGTGTTAAACAAACCTTTAAAGCCGCGGCAGATGGATCCTCTGGATCGTTTCAAAAGGGCTTTGTGTTCTCACAGCTCAAATTATTGGAATGTCGAGTATGTACATCGCCAATATTGAAGACAATTGGCATGCAGCACGCGATGAGACGTCAACGACAGTACAGCACTTAACTGACGGTGCTGCAGGCCAAATCCCTCATCCTTGCCCGGCGAGGGTTAGCCTCACTTCAGCGACCACAATGCCACTTGCCACAAGACGGAGCCGCTAATGCTGCCGATGACCAAGCTGAGGCTGCTGTTGGCGATTGCAACGCTGGAGTGCTCAACTCTCGTCTTCCGCTACTGCTGCCGACTCCTGAGGACGCACATGTCATTGAACGAATCCTGGCCATTATCGATCTAACAGATGAGAGTTGATCGATTAAATTTGCTGTCGACATTTTATTATTAACTAAAATAATTTCTTATATCTATAGCATATTTTTATAGATATTTTTTAAGATTTTTTAAGATTTATATCAAAATGTTTTTATTTCACAAGCAGCCTTAAGCTGCGTAAAACATAAACAGTTCTTAGCAATAAGCTCTAATATAACTTAGTATAAGTTTTGTTAATTCTAGCCATTAATTAGGCCCCAAAATATTTTAAAAATAGCATTTAAGTTGTACTGGAAAAAATAAAATTAATCACGCAACTCGTGCAATAAAAAGCACGAGTTGGCAATGATTTCATTATTGTGTGTCTGCCATGGCCACGGAGAGAGAAAAAAGTAGAATTGAAAAAAATATTTTTCTCAATTAATAAAAACAATTCCATTGAATTAATATTAGTACAAAAAACGATAATTATAATACTATTTAATTATTGTTTTCTAACTACAAAATGCCCGTTAAGAAAGTACGAATGAATCTGCCAAATTAGAAAAATGGATTCGTAAAGTCATTGTATTTCTTACTGGCCGAAATTTGATTTATTCTGAACGACAAAATTTTCTACTGGGGACTTTCCATAATAAAAAAAATGTCAGCACAGGAAGTCCAATTGGATGGGTGAGTGAACCGCGCTTTATCGGGGTAAAAAACAAATAGTACCCCGATACCATATACCAGATCCTTATGATAAGCTCCAACTTTTGGTGGGAAGTTGTATAATTTTGTTTGAATTTGTTGCATCGGAGTTAGACCCCAATAACCGGGACTCTAAAGTAAATAAAATGATGACAGGAAAGGAGTTCCAGGATGGTAGCAACAACACACGCCCACCTCGCGGCATGAGCTGGATTCCGCTCGCACATTTAATTTGTTTGTGGGTCGAGTTTGGTCTCCGTTAGTAATTACACGAGCATAGCATACACTTCTACTTTTTAACATTTAACAGCCCAGCCAAGACAACGTAATACGCTATCATGTTACGGTTGCCTGCGACTGATAACATTGAGTTATAGGGTGTAAGTGCAAACATAAAAGGCCTTAAGGCGCCACAATACCTTATGCTATGGATCGCGCTGTAAAATTCGTTGCATTGTATTTTACTAATATGTATTATGATTGGGTAATAGCAATTTAATAGTCGCTTATTTGGCAATGGCGACATGACAAGTGAAATTTTATTCGGTCATGATGGCTGGTGCTCGTAAGTAAAAGTCTTACAATGGATTTACACAGTAAATTACCTATAGAGTCAGTTTTAAATCTTTTGTTTTAGTAAAGCATCATGCAAAGAATAACCAGACAACTAAATATACGCATTTGCCTAGCAACAACTGGATTGCAATGGCTGGTAACATGACTCAGGACTCTAACAGCGTCTGTAAACATTTAAGCGAGCATAACAGAGCTGGTCGGTGCATAGCATGCTGTAAGCAGGTCTTCGACAAGTGGGGAAATGTTCGAAAAGGGGAAATTGAGGTGGGGTTTGATTTGACGACTAACAGTAACAGCCCAGCGCAGAGCGTAATACGCTATCATGTTATGGTTGCCTGCGACTGATAACATTGAGTTACAGGGTGTAAGTGGTAACATAAAAGGCCTTAAGGCGTCACAATACCTTATGCTATGGATCGCGCTGTAAAATTCGTTGCATTGTATTTTACTAATATGTATTATGATTGGGTAATAGCAATTTAATAGTCGCTTATTTGGCAATGGCGACATGACAAGTGAAATTTTATTCGGTCATGATGGCTGGTGCTCGTAAGTAAAAGTCTTACAATGGATTTACACAGTAAATTACCTATAGAATCAGTTTTAAATATTTTGTTTTAGTAAAGCATTATGCAAAGAATAACCAGACAACTAAATATATGCATTTGCCTAGTAACCACTTAAATGCAATAGCTGGTAACATGACTCAGGACTGTAATAGCGTCTGTTAAAATTTAAGCGAGCATAACAGAGCTGGTCGGTGCATAGCATGCTGTAAGCAAGGTCTTCGACAAGTGGGGAAATGTTCGAAAAGGGGAAATTGAGGTGGGGTTTGATTTGACGACTAACAGTAACAGCCCAGAGCAGACAGCGTAATACGCTATCATGTTATGGTTGCCTGCGACTGATAACATTGAGTTACAGGGTGTAAGTGGTAACATAAAAGGCCTTAAGGCGTCACAATACCTTATGCTATGGATCGCGCTGTAAAATTCGTTGCGTTGTATTTTACTAATATGTATTATTATTGGGTAATAGCAATTTAATAGTCGCTTATTTGGCAATGGCGACATGACAAGTGAAATTTTATTCGGTCATGATCGTACGTAAAAGTCTTACAATGAATTTACAAAGTAAATTACCTATAGAATCAGGCCCTACTGATGCAGCCGACCACTCATTGGGCAAGGAGTTACAAGCGCAACCGTGGCTGAGCGTATTTGTGTTCAATTATAAATTATTTCGACATTTGCAACAAAACAAACGATGCAGCCTCAAGTGAGGGGGGTGAAGGGCGGATTTTTAGATGCTGTCCTGCCTGCAATAATTCAATGCAGAGAACTCGAGCACCAACTCTACGGTTAAATCACGTAATTTAAATTTATAATTAACAGTCGAATAAATTGTGCCGTCTGCCAGTGCCGTCTAAGCAATTTAACCGTTCAAACTGATTTTATATCCAAAATGACCATTAATTTAATAACAATTGTTTGCCAGAGACATTAAGGTGTAGCACAACAGTGAAAGAGAGGGTGAGCTAAGTGTAAGCTGAACTCATATCAGTTAAAACAAGAAATCAAGGATATCTGTATATCTGTTATCTGTTAAACAAATTTATTAATGTTGTACTGTAAATCAGTATCACTACGGCAGGACCAGTGTCAAAAGTTTTCTTATACCTAAGGTACGAGAACTTATAACGTCACTTTATCAACTACATTAGATAATTCAAACTGTACTACATGACATTAGTGCAGATAAGATTTTTTGTAAACCAATAATGTGATTCTGAATGTGTGGTTACCTGCAAGAATCTTTTGAACAACTTAAGTAGCAACAGAAATCATACAATACATGTATAATCTGCTTAGTGGTAGTAAGTAAAAAAAGTTTGTATACTGATCCGAATCATTTCGAATAAACCAGAATAAATTGAACATTTTTAGAAATAATATGAAAAAAATATTTAAAATAATTGGAAAAAATCTGGGAAAATTTTTAAATAATTTAAAGAATCTTAAGATTATTTGAAAAAATGAACAGTAATTCGCAATGTTTCGGAATGAACTGACTCAATGAATAAAAGATTAAACCAGATTAAATAAAATATTATCACATTGCATAACTAATTTGCATTTTTGCAAGTTTCCAATAGCTAATATATCTTAAGTGCGATTGAAATTAAAATTAACAACGCTTGTGTGTGATAGTACTCCAAATTATAAATACAACATCAAAGCGCCAATTGTGTGAAGCTGTAATCATATCCACAAATGGAATTGAATTTCTTATCACTTGACGCATTCGTTTCTTCGCCGCTCAGGGTTTCAGTTATTTCACTGTCACGAGCAATGCGGTAACGCCATCTGGCTGCCTGGCAGCTGCTGTGCTGCTTGGGCAAAAAAACATTCAATTAGTTTGATTTACACATCTGAAGCTATGCACTCTATCTTTGTCTCTCTCTCTCCATCTTTGTCTGGATCTCGATCTCTTTCGTTCATTCGCTTCGTCCTTTTGTGAAACTGTTGGCATTTCCGTTTCCTCTGTTTAACAAGCAACTTTTGGCATCAAGAGAAATACCAACAACAACAGCAGCAGATGAAGCAGCCGTTGCCAAAAACTTGTTCGCCTTTGCGTGCCAAAAAATGCGGCTCTTGAAGCCGCTTAAGGCAGTCAATATTGGGCATGGGCGGTGGTGCCTCTACATTTGCCACCCCTGCTGCTGCTGTTGCTGTTGCTGCTGCTGCTTCACTGATGCTGCTGATGCTGACGCCTGCCGGAAACAGTTTGCTGCGCGCTGTCTCAATATTAGTTTGGGCGGTAGCAAAACGCTTCCGGCAGCCAAATGGCAACGTTGCATGTTGTTGATTTCGTTTGCCGTTACTGAGATGCCGCTCCAGTCGTCTGATGATTTTTCAATTTGCATTTGACACAGAGGCAAAATGTCAAAGACTAAATTGAAATGGCAAAGGCTGCGAAAGCGAAAGCCAGGCTAACATTGAAACTTAGAATTGCAGGCAGTGCACAGCCTTACCAGACTAGAACGAAAACTAACAAGTTAGCATCTTAGACTAGATTTTCAATTAGGGAGGCAGGCAAACGTTTGAGTCTACTTTAAAGTTTTGTTTCTCAGCATGTTGCGAAATGCAGCGTTGCTGAAATGCAATCGTCATGACGTGTGATATATATATGTAAATGGCTTACTTAATATGGTCAAAGCTATTTCCAAAATTAAATGCTTACTATAGTGTGCAGTAGTGTTCAAGTCGGAAGTGCTGGATAGCGGGTAATGGGAAACGGGGAGGAAATGGGATAGACACGAGAGTGCATGTCAATATAATTTCTTAAATTATATAAGTTATCAACGAACTAGAAGAAAAAATGACCCCTAGCAAATTGGTCTGGCACCCTTTTATCTTCCGTACGGTAAGCCTCACTTACAGTTACGAAACCCACACATACACAAGTAATACGAAGAACGAAACGATTCATTCCATTCCATTTCACTTTCATACAGTCAACCAATAAGTTGCATGTCTGTCACTGTGTGTGTATGTGGATATGGTTTCACTTCAATTTTTTCCCATTCAACAAATGCGCATCAGTGTTTCCGGCAAACACTCTAGGAAAGCGTATATGTTTAATTTTATTATTCTTAAACAATCTAATAACTAAAGTCAACATTCTTTTCTACAAACCACAATAGTGCATATATTAATGCATACATATGCGTTCACCGTTATATATAAATATAATTCTAGGTCTTGTACCTATTCTTGTCACTGAACTCCTTCTAAACGGCTGAACCAATTTTTGTGCAATTATTTTCTATTTTTAATGCAATACACAGTTACAGTATTCAGGCGCTGTAAACTTTACTCGGACGGGGCTGTATATTCAGTCAGACCAGCAACGACTGGTGCAGCATCAGAAAGTGGAAGAACTGTGATGACAATGCTGACACTGTTGGTGTCACTCTGTAATGCTGTTGGCCTTTCATTTCAACTGCTGTCGCACAGTGGCACCTTCTAATATTTTTCTTCTTAAAAATCATAAATTTTCAAATGCATTCAACACAAAATCTCTTAAACATGCACTAGTATATTTATACATACACAAAATGCTTGCGGCTGCTGATAGATAAGAGATAAATATGACAATCCACTTTCGACTATAACTTGGCTGTTTCTTAGCTGAAGTTTGGGCAGTTGATCAATAAAATATTATTATTAGTATAAATTATTTTGTACTTTCTTTAAAATTTTAGCATTAATTGCTATCGAAATGTATCGATATTCCTGAAACGGTGGCAGTTACTGATAAAATAAAGCATACATAATCTGCATCTGGGAACAAATTTGAAGTCTCTAGCTCTTATAGTGTCTGGTCCGCATGTTCATACAGACGGACAGATGGAATGACGGACATGGCTATGTCGACTCGGCTGTTGATATATACTTTACGGGGTCGGAGATGCTTCCTTCTGCCTGTTATATACAAAACCATATTACCCTTTTTACCCATTTTTTAAGTGTTCAGCGCATGCTGTTGGTGACATCCTTAATAGATTTACATATTTCCGGCCCACGCGCAACCGTCACTTCAGAACTCCACCTCTATAAAATAAAAAATTTTCTATATCTCTTACGGTTTTTCAGATAGAGTCTCCAAATGTCAGCGAAGGTATATTACCGGGAACATTCTTGCCCCCAAACCCGATATACCTGATGGTGCAAGCAAACAACATCTCACACATTTTTAAAACTAGCCATTAAATTTGAAATAAGTATACATACATTGGTGGTAGCCCACATCGTACCTAAAATTTGATAATCTTATAAGAGATCATATCTTTCACAATATGAGAGAATTACAAAATTTTAATTGCACATTAATATTTATTAAATTGTGGCGGCACATTCCTCCGCCCTTCATCCATCCCCACACCAGTAATCAGTTGGTATAACGCTTGTATCAGAGTATTCTGAAGTCTATTACGCCCAACTACACAGTTCTCATTAGTTTTATAATAATGTTTTTATTCGTATTTCGGAATATACATGCAGTCATGTCTTCTATGGCACACATTTGTGTCCGTTGACCATTTATTTCATTAATTATATAATTTCCTTTCCTCTCCTGACCAGACCGGCATTCTATGCACAAAATATAACGTCAATATTGAGGTGTGTCCAAAAAGCCATTCACTGACTAGGTACAGGGTACATTTTCATACTTGGAGCTCGTATTGCACCATGAGTGAATTTGTTTAGCTGAGTCGCGTCGGTTTTGGACGCCATTCACAACGGCCACATATCCAGATAAAGCAAATGCAAAATTCATCGCCAATGTCGTCATCACATTTTAATTATATTAACATTTTGTTGAAATACCTAGGTGAATGTGGCACCAACTATGCTTTCAATGGCGACGTGCGGAGTAATGTGATGCAAGAACTTCACGCTTTCTTTCAGCCCGGTACTCAATATCATATTAAAATTCATATATGTTTTGGTGAGTCTCTTGATGTGCTTGATGTGCCATACTTTTAGAATATAGTAATATACTTGTAGCTACGAGACTATTTAAATTATTGTATATTAAAGGTTATTCCGCAGTCGGATGCGCCCGCCTGTATCGTTCTCACTTGCTACATTTGCGTGTGAAGTTTAATTGATTAAATATGTTAAGCAGCAATTTTCAGGGAGAGAGGATGTAGGTTGTATTGTAGTATCTGTGCACTTGTGTAAAATACAGATATAACTCAGCATGCCATTCAGAGTTAAATCATAGTTTACTATATATACCTTACTATCTTGCCTTGCCGACGGCAACTGACATTGAAAAACAACAGGAACAGCAGTACCAACAATAACTAAATTAGCTTGGCTCAGCTTGGTGGCAAATCCAATGTTTGCTTTTGGATATTTTCCGCTTTCACTACACCGAACTACACCTGACCGCGGGGCGAGATCTTGTATAAGCTTTGTCAGTTTTAGCAATTTGAAGTTTACAGGGTCACTGGGGAGCTCAGCAGCACATAAGGGAACAAACTGCAAAAAAAAAACTTTAAGACGATTCTGAATACTACAAAAACCTAATCTTCTCAACAACTTACTTTCGTTAGCACTAGGGACTTGTGACAATGGGCTTGGAGGAGGTGTGGTGGTGCATGTGCGTGTGTTTATTTGTTGAGTATTGTCCTGGGCACCGCTGAATAGCTTCGATTGGAAGACGGCAGCCGACAAGTTTGCCAATAAAACCAATGCAGTCGACACATTTAAGTATGAACAAATAACAAACTAAATAAAATGTCAAAGATAGCAGATTGGGGTGCAGTCCAGTGGGCGTAGTTCACCACAACATCAGCAATAACAACAGCCACAACACCAATAACGATTAGAGTGGAATCTGGCTGTATGAAAATCAACTTTTGCTTGGCATGCCAAATTTTTTACTTAATGTTTGCTCCCTTTTTATTTTTTAGCATACAGCATCAAAGTTTTTGCTACTTGAAAATGTGAAGGAGATAAAAATAATGGAAAAGTTTGGTTTTTTTTTGTTCATATCCGATGAGAATTGCAGGCGGTAAGGGGCGCAATACGAATACGAAGACTAGTATAATGCTATTGTTTGCCGTGGCCTTTGCTGTAAAGTGTATCAGTTGCAGCGAGTTAAGGTAGTAACTACTGAAAGTTTGTCACATTTTTAAGCTTCTACTTCTGTATATTTGCAAGCAGAAAATTGAGTACGGACGGAGCTGCAGCCAGACACGCCTTGATAGCAACCACATTTTATTTATTAAAACACAAATTCATCAAATTCAAATTGATGCCTTAGTTATTTTAAATCGTTAAAAACTTGCCAACATTTTAGTAAGCAGAACCTTTTAAAGTGAAATGTGGCAAAATACCTAATATGTTGCATATTAATCGAGCTCACTGATGCATTTTTACTTTTTTTATGTTGGCCAAGTTTTTCAGCTGATATACAATCTTTAAGGCTATATCAAAGCACTCAATGTACATGTAGGAATTGGGAAGCCTGCATCAAACGCAACAGTCAATCGAGCTCAATACAATGCTGACTGACTGTATATTCTGACAAATTCATTTAACGCTTATCCCTTGGTGTTCGTGCATAAGAGCAGACAATACATTGCAATGTGAATACTGTTCAATCCAGTGCCATAAAACAGTGTTCAGGCTTTTTGGCAGACAATTGAAAGGGAATACTGGCAAAACTGTAAGTGCATATCCCTGTGATACACTCTGTCTTAGTGTGTGTGTGTGTGTGTGTGTCTATGTGTGAGTGAGTGTGTATCTAATAGCCTTTAACAATTCGCACACGAGGTGCTAATACTGCTGTGTTGACTACGGTTACGTCTGAGGCACCGAGTTCGTTGTCTACTTCTTTTGGGAGTTGCACTAACTCAGCACCCCCACGCCTATCTGCCCGTCTAGTCGTTGTGTTAGCTGTGATTTATTTACCGTTGAAATTATCTTGTTTTGCGGTTTGATGCATCGCATTGCCAAAGTAACTTTATTTTGCTCTTGAAACCTTTTTGCTTTCTGCACCGCGCAGCTATAAAAAATTTACGTTTCGCCTAGTCGCTTTTAGGTATTTTTTTTTTTTTTGGAATTGCTAACTTTTTAACTAACGCAGACTTGAGTGAAATTTTCTCAACGTTGTGCGAGCTGTGACGTAGTTGGTCGGTTTTAGCCGTTTAGTTGAGTTCTGATGTAGGCGTTTTTTCCCTCCCGTGCATCAAAGTTTTTTTTTGTTAGACAATCAATATTTGCGCCTGTGTGGGCGTGAGAGTGGAGGCATCAGCAACTTAGCTTACTGTTTATCTATCCAGTTACAGTTTTGAAGTTTGTGTGCAGGCTTTGCAAGCCAAGGATCGAGCTTTAGATGAGCGCTAAGCACCACACTTTAGCTTAATTGGCAACCACACGAATTGTGTACATTTTTAAGTAAGAGTTAATATTGAGGAGTAGCAACCGCGGTTTCAACTTTTCTGGCTCAAGTTTATTGCAATTTTTACACTGAGTTTTAAGTTTGCCTGTCAGCTGCCCAACAGTCTGATTTCAATCCACCTGAGTGCTAGGCAAATAGATACGCGGCCACTAAAGCTTTTTCGCTTCTGTTTGTGTTGTACGTGGCGTGGTTGCAAATTGGTTGCAAGTTAGGCTGCTGGGCAATGCCACATACATGGAAAACCAATCTCAAAGCCAACCACATGTCACACTCACATCACTTTTATACATAAGCACACATAATCAAACAAATGCAACGCTTGGTTGGATTTGCCCAGTAAAATATTGGAGATCACGCCAGCACTGCTTAATTTGAGTGCTAATAGTTCACAGCCTATGTACGTGTGTGTGCCAAATACCGTTACATTGTTCCCAACGTTAATACAGCAAAAATTAAGTGTACACGCATTGTTCATTGTGTATTGCTCTGAATATAATGGACGTGTAAGAATATTTTAAGACTTGGATGCAGGATATCTCTTAGTCAAGTTTTCTCGAATTTAGAATTCATATTGTTATTATATAATACTGTCATTTCTTATTTATATATATTTATCTATAAGCTATATATAAAATTAAAATATTATATCATGTATACTTTCGCAGTCACCTCAATGAACCCAATAAAGGCAAGACAGAAGCTGGCTTATTCCTTTGGAATAAATGTAATTTATAATGACAGGTGCAACGAACAAACAAAACAAGACCCGAATCAACAGTAAAACAACTTAAGACGCACAGGTTAAAAGTGGAATGTCGCCAGTAAAATAAAATCAGCAATGTAGTCATACTACATTTGTGTATAAAATAGTAAAATAATAAATATCTATGTAAATATTTGTTTATGTCTCTGAACGACGTCTGTTCATTTTAATTAAAATTACAGGTCTTGGCACTTGATTTTAGTATATATTATATACATTCAGTTTGTTAATTAAGGAGGAAACTTTAATTAATTAAATTAAAAATATACTAAAGGTATTTGTCTTTTGAATTTTAATATCAATTAAATAATTGAAAAAATAATTAAATTGTGACTTCTGAATTTAATATTAATAACCCTTCAATAATGGAAGTTTGACATGTCATGATTCTTGTTTATAATCTATAATCTATAATAAAAATGAAAATTTGTATTGCTATATAAGTCATTGTTGTTTCAATGAGCAACAGCACACAATCTAAATTACCAAAAGACTGCAAATTAGGCAAAGATAAAAGACACCATTTATCTGAGAAAGGTCTATGTGCACCTAAATTCTGAATTATACTAACTAAGTTAGGTTGTGGTAATTTGCAAAACGCAATGTCCATAACGCAATGACTATTGAAAATTGGTTGACCAAAAATTACGCACAAGTCTTGACAACATTAAATTATAGGTTCATAAATTGGCGCAAACCACACGCAAATTGTATGCACATAAATCACATAAAAAGCTTCAGTTTCGGACCCATCCTAAAAATTGAAGACTTTACTTTAAACACATGGCTATTGCGTTGATTGGCGTGTGCCCGACCGTGCAACTACTGCTAATTTGGCGGGGTGTCGATTGTGTCATCTTTTCACTAGGCGAGACGATTAAAACTCAAACAACGAAAGCAAGTGAAACCAAACTAAGCAACAGCACAACATTGAGAACGGAAACAACTTTAACAAAATGTGCAGAAATTCCACCAAAGCGACTTTTCACGGATAAAACATTTGCATATTTTGATTGGACACGCCCAGTTCGGTTTAAGGCAAGTGGGTGATCAAACAATGAGGCATTCAATGCCAAAGCTAAAGCAGAAGTCGATGCCATATTCGGCACTCACCTCGTACCCCGCAAATTGACCAGTTGACTGGCTGGCTGGACGGCTCGCCCATCATCCAGTTGACATGACGTGGCAACGATGTTTACACTTTGCAAAGTGCTCCTGACGTGCCAATTGTCGATGCCACACCTATTTGTACTTAGTTATTTGCTGAGTAGAAATACCGAATTTTAATCACTGTAGCTTATATTAGTGAGAGCCAATGGTTTGTTCGTATTATGGTATAACAACATCTAATCTAGAATTAAATTTATTTGTTAAATGCAGTTTAGAATGACGACTAAGTACAGGGTATTTTTATTCTAACATTTATTGTACATTAGGTTCGATGATGTACATTTTTAGAAACCACTTTTTAGTTAAGCTTGAGTTTTTGTGTTACAGCTTGCCGCCTTGTCGTTGTGGACAATAAGTCTTTATTTTCGGTATTAAAATGTTTTTAATATTTTGGGATTGCTTTTTTGTTTTTTTTTTTTTTTCTAATGCCTTGACGTGTCTTCCGGGTATATAGATTTATTTTCGTTGTGTGGTACGGACTTGTAGATTTGGGTTTTTCAATCACTGGTTTAGGGTATAGCAAACACGCTTTAATTAAGCTTTTATGTGACATATGAGCTATCTGCTAAGAGGACATTTAAAGTTTATAGCACTTCTCCAGCCAGGTGACTTTTAAATTGTTTAAATTGCACAACAAATGCTTACGACAGTGCACAGAGCATAAGTTGCGTATGCGCATTGCGAGTTTTCAATACATTCCCCAAAAAGCATTAGCCAATATTTGTATTGTGATAACGTGAGCAGTCAGTTTATTAAATTAAAATATGTCACACCACTGAAAGCTGAATGGCAATTCAAAAATTGCATTGCCAGCTGCTGGAAGTTGAGCAGAGTCTCAGCCGAGGTGTACCAAGCACCGCATTGGATGATAGCTATGTAGCTGACAAACATGTTGTCGCTCTATATGATTGTGTTTCCAACTGTGACGTGCCTGACAAAATATTCCGTTTGCATGCATCTAATTTAGTCAATTCAGATAGCAGATGTCACAGCTTACAAATGTTGTAAAATATTAAGTTAAATTGACTACCATTAAATTAATTTCCATATTTCATGTATTGAAGAAAAGAGAAATATTTATTGAAGCC
This sequence comes from Drosophila atroscutellata, assembly GCA_035041605.1. NCBI lineage: Eukaryota > Metazoa > Arthropoda > Insecta > Diptera > Drosophilidae > Drosophila > Drosophila atroscutellata. The sequence continues at coordinate 15,408 of JAWNLA010000028.1, forward strand.
AGGCTAAATAATATAACAAACAAAACAAAACTTCATTAAATCGCTTTATAAATAAAATCAATAAATCAAACAATGTAGAATAGCATTTATAAACATTCATATTTATAGAGGAGCTTGCGGCGAAATATATCCTATAAGCTTTATGCACATCTTATGTGCGACTGGTGCTAACGCACACGACGCTTTCGTACTATTTCGCTAGCTATCTTTATTAATGGATGCTGATTTTCACATAATGTCATATATAGTTGCATACGTACGCAAAGATGATTTACATACAGAAACACACTTACACTTACTTTTATTTGCAGTTAGTCGTATTTGGTTTGGTTTTTTGCTACGAACTCCATATACAATATTTGTGTGTTTAATATTTGCTGAAATGGCAAATCCGATCTCACTGTTATAATATGTCCCGGTATCGATTGTAGGCTTAACCTTTAAAATTTGGTGTTTTATTGCTAAGAGAAATTGATTTGTATACATTTTGCGAATCGGGAGAGTTATATATACAACTAAATAAGCTTGATCGGCCTATGGTATACGATAGCTTATGTTCTGTAAGTCTGTGATTCTGTTCATGTTGATGGAAAAACGAATAGACGGCAATGTCAAGATCAACGTACTTTTATACTCCATTATAAGCGTTTTACCTATAATTAATTGGTTAAGGGTATACAACATTTTCAATTGTGCTTATGAAACTGTACACAATCCTTTTCCTATATGGCTGCATAACAAAAACAACAGAAAACAACAGTAACATCGTTAACAAAGCATGTGCATGTGCAAGAAAAATAGCAGAAATATTTATAAAAATAAAAAAAATCGAATTCTTGCAAAATAAATAAAATGAAGAGTTGCGCGCGAGCTGCAGCACAAGACAGACTGTTGAAGCAGAAAATCGAAAAAATATACAAATAAAATATTGAGAGAATGAGACGGAGAAATGGATAGAGATGGTGTTACGGCAAGATTTTACTAAGAGAATTCCAGTAACAACGTGGCGAACGCTTTCACAAAATGTGCAGGAGCAACAAAAAGAGCAGCACGTTTCTATTGCCAACATACAAGTGAGTACGGGTTTTAGGGTTCGCCATAGCGAAATTTGCATTTATTTTTTCAGGGCATGCTCAAATGTGCAACGAACTGTGTTTGAGTCTAAGACAACGCTCACTGGGGCAGGGACAGCGGCTGGGCAAGACTCGGTAGCGAGCCAGATGTAGTCGAGTGATGCAATCAAAGAAGATGGCAATTCCTGTAGCCCTGAGGGCCCATTGCCGTGCGTTTGCTCTCTCGTTGGGTTCATACTCAAAAAGCTTACGACAATAGCACAAACACGCCGGTATGTTTTACGGCATGCATATGCATACAATACACAATACCCACAGTAAACTGACCCTGAAGACAAACCTGTAACTAAATTGAGCACGCTGCATGTAATCATTGATTTTACTGTTGTTAACATTTTAAGAAATTTTTCTTTTGATGGGCAAATCGAAATTGTCATTTTGCTATTCATTTCAAAAATGCATTTGAAAGTAAAAATGAACACAGATGTTCTCGTGCTGCTAATAAGCGATAAGGCTGCCAAAAGCAGTCCTGCAGTACTGACATAATTTTCCATCGCTCGTACGGCGTATGAGGGACATTTAATTTGCTGCCGTATGTATTTTTCAAATAAATAATTAGTTTATTGAAAAATACACAGCTAGATTTATGTGCCAAGCAATATCATCCAAACAATTATTAAACGAGTTAGTTAGTTATATCAAATAAAAATATGTGTTTCAAATTAGACCTAATTAAAATTGTTAGTACCGTTGTCCAATTAAAGTTAAAAAACAAATAATTAAGTATTTGATGTGCAGGGTGCGTAATCATTAAGGAACTGAAATTTGCTGGTTTCATTTCATATCATGTCAATAGATTAATCGACTGTCTTTTGGCTCGAAGTCTGCTTACAGCGTTTTTTTCATCAACAATAAACCTTGAAAACTCCGAAATGAAAAGGCAGAAACATTAACGACAGCAACGACATTATGTCGATGAGAATAAAGAAAATCTTTTGTATTGTAGCGATAATGTCATTAATTAATATACTTTGCCAGGCATAGTGAAAAGTTCTATTCGATCGAAATAAAATACATATTCATATACATTTAAAACAAAGCTTGTGCTCACCAAATATGGCATAAGCATCGCAATCAAAATATCTGAGAAATATGCGGCAGTCCAAAAAAATTTGACATTGCGTCGCATTTATATGTGTGTCCACGATCTTAACATACATATATACATATATATGCGGGTGGATGTGTGCATAAATTTTTACGATAACACAAACAATTTCAAAATGGGCGTGTCCCACTGAGCCATGATTTTCAGAATGTTGGAGCTTGAGTGCCAAGAAAGCAATTTGCCCAATATTTTATAAGGACACAGGCGGGAGCTTGAAAAAGGTAAACAAGGGTGAGATAAAAGGGAAAAGAAGGGAAAGAAAAATTTAAAGGTCGGCTGTTAACATTATCATAACACACAGAGAGGCGCACGCATGTGTTAGTAGCAATAAAATAATAATCAAGGCGACAGATACACACAAATGCTCACTTACGAGCCAATACAACATATACGGACGCTCACATTTACATGCCCTCTCGGGGCTGCCGACTATTTCAAGCTGTGACTAGCTTTACCTAAGGCATTATGCAAGGTTGTTCGTATGGCTTATAATTAATTTATTGGTGTAATTACGTTTTACTTTTATTTGCTTCATGGCATTTTCAATTTCTTTAGATGCGAATGTGGTTTGAAAACATATACAATATTGAATTTGCCTCCGTTTACTAATCAATTTAATTAGGTAGCTGTGGACGCGACGCTGCATACAATTAGACGTCGATGTTGCTGCATTTTTTATTAGGCACTTTAATCAATGGAACATAAGCACAAACATGAATCATGCGTCTTGACTAATAAATTTAAGTGTGTAGTGAACAAGGGATAACTAAGAAGAAAAGAAAAAAATTGCAAAACGAAATACATGAATCCATTTCTTTGGCACTCGTGTTGGTCTATGTGGTTATGCTTCTTGGCTAACCTGTGGACAAGAAGAAAAGTACGACTGGACCGACCAGTCTTGGGAGCTGTCCGGGTTTGGAATTGGTACGTGACTGGGGAAGTGCATTTCCGCTGCACGTAAAGCCTGGACAACAAATTTACAACGACAAACTGAAAACTAAATCGAGGCACACTTAAGTCAATCTGTAACTGGACAGCACCAAGAGCAACTACAAAAGCAACAACGACACGTAACACCTAAACTCTAATGCAATGCGGAAGTAACACTCCAATTTAGCAGCTCGCAGAGTTTGTTTGACTATGGCATCTGATCTTGTTGGCAAGTGAATGAGTTACTTCCGGTTTGCTTAACACTTTTAACTAATAATACATCAGCGAGCAAAGGCCATTCGGAATATGCTGGGTCTAGTTTACTCTAAGATACTATATATTTGTAAATAAGTTTTCGTATACCAAATGCATATGATGTTTATTTCAGTCAGAAAAACTACACATATGCAAAGATATGGGGTTCAAAGTGACATAAAATATTAACGATAAACTTTAAAAATGTCATTCACATCGACAAAGAAAAACTGAATAACTGCAGTTAACCCGTGTTCTCATATTAAACTATATAATATCAGCAAGTTTGTCGCAACAGTGGATTTCAGTTTTGGGTTGAGCATATAATTTATTTAATTTTATCGAATTCTGCGGATATTGACAAGAATAGACATTTCCGAGGGCAATAAAATCCGTAGTTTTAATTCGGTGGAGTCTAGTTGCATACCATCCCTAAGCAATACAATATGAATTGTCCTAGTGATACCATTCGGCAAATAAAATTCGCTTGCTTGCAGTCCATCTCTATAAATTTAAACGTAGAGCATCAACAGTTTAACTTTTCAGGTCAATATTGCACGCTTATCACCTTTTTGATCTTTTTGTGTCTTATTTGCTTCATATTATCCATTATAGTGATATGCACCAATTGTAGCTATAATTGGGTATGCCCACTAGGCATACAATACATTCAGGCGTCAAGTCGCCTAAAAAATGACCCTTATTAGCTATTATATATTTTTGAAAATTAATTAGACAATGTAGATCAGAAAGTAACAGCACAAGCTATTAGCTTCAGAGTCTATCGATTCATACTTAACCTGATAATAACCAATTATTACATAATAAAAAACAAACTGTGACTGCTTTCATTGAATAAGAATCAGATATATACATATATGTCTGTTTTCTCACTTGTTAGGCTCTCTCTATACCAACCCATACAATAGACAGACCATGAAAGGTAATATATAGATTTCGTGTGTTGGAATTAACACCTTGCGAGCTTGTCTAGCATTTATCAGCAACAAGTTTGACGTAGATAAGGAAGGAAGGAGAGGGACAGAAAGAGTCAGTTTTCAATATATATGACGACATAATCATAGGTGTGTGTTTAAAAAAATGTGACCGCAACGCATTATTTGAGTTACGCTATGGGGTTTATTTTTATTTGCCACAGTTTTACAGAGACAATACAGCTAGTACGTTGCGATGTTTGTCAGATTACACAATCAACTCCGCTGTTGCCTGGTCGTTGTCTTAGTCTTTTTGACCTTACAATTCGCGGTTATTATATTCCAGCAGCGTTATAGCCTCTTCAATGAATCCGCGGCCGGTGGAGTGAGTGAATATAATTACTATGATGATATGCAGAAATTTATCGATTGATTTGCAGTTGTTTTTTCATCAAAAGCAGTTGAACTTGTACAATAAATTTATTGAGCGCACGCCTGATCGACCGGATTCATTCTTTCAATACAATCGCCAGCTGAGTGACAAAATGAATGCTGTGCGTGCGCTACCAATGACGCGTCATGAGAGGTCTGTGCGGTGCAGAATTGATAAGTTTATTTGATTGATTAGATTTTATTTTATTTTGCTTTCTGAATAGTTGTAACACTCGCAAGTATTCACTGCCTCACTCATCGCGTTCCAGATTGAGCGTTGTTATAAGTTTCTATAATGAGGCACGTTCGATGCTACTACGCACGATCTTAACGCTGATCAGCCGCACTCCAGAAGATTATCTACACGAACTCATCATCATAGACGACTGCAGTGAAGATTGTAAGACATTCGAAAGTTCTGTTGCGTTTAAATATTCCAGAATATGGGGTTCATATTTTGCAGTTGGTCTGCTGGACAATCTCAAACATTTAATGCGAAATTTATTCACAACAAAAAGTCGGCTCACTCTTATCCTCAAACGCAACCAACATCGCAAAGGTTTGATTTGGTCACGAAATGAGGGCGTCCGTGTGGCCAGCGGCAATTACTTACTATTTCTCGATAGTCACTGTGAAGTCAACAAAGGATGGCTGGAACCCCTGCTGGAGAGGCTGGCGCTGAATTCAAGCCTTGCGGTGAGCCCACTGCTTGATCCCATTGAACCAGAGACCCTGAGCTACCGAACCGGCAATGTGCTGTTAAAAGGCGGTTTTGATTGGAGTCTGCATTTCCATTGGCTGCCTCGAGTACTGGCCGAGCTGGAATCACCGGAAATGCAGTATACCAGTCCTGCTTTTGCGGGTGGTATTTTGATGATCTCACGAGAATGGTTTCTTAAGTTGCACGGCTTCAATCCACAACTTCAGGTAAACACAGTTAATTAACTTGTGCCTGTGACTGGTGCGCTAATTAGTTATGTCAAGCAATGACACACAACGCTGAGTCACTTGACGGCAGGCGAATCTGTAGCAATGAGAAAATAAAACAGAAATATCTCATTCCGTTTTTCCCCGTCTGTAGATTTGGGGCGGCGAGTCCATTGAGCTAGCCATTAAATTGTGGCTTTGCGGTGGACAAATTGAGATCGTGCCCTGCAGTCGAATTGGACATATTTTCCGCCCGCGTCATGCCTTTGAGTTTCCTTCTCAATTTGACCAGCAGCTGAACAGTGCTCAGGCGACATACTTGCGGTAAGTTAAAGTGGCAGTAGAACATTTTCGAGCTGAGGGGTGAGCGGTTTAGCTGTGAAATGCGCTCTGGCATTATGTTTTTTTTTTCAATTTATTCCAGTTAGCCGCTTGCGTTAGAACCCCACCTTTTTTAATATTATCGTTCCCCTCACGCAATACATACCAGCAACCTCTCTTCTATCCTACAGCAACTCAAAAATCATAGCCGAGTCCTGGCTGGACGAGTACAAATATTTGTTCTATGCTCTTAAACCGGCAGCCAAGCAAATTTCTTTGAATATCCACGAAGCGCAGCCGTACGACCCTATCCTAATAAAGACTGGACATCAGTGCCATCGATTTGATTGGTATTTGCGGCATGTGAGCCCGGAACTAAAGTATGTAGTTCAACGTATGTTGCATTATAATAAACAAATTTAAATACAGAATGTAAACATTCCCTTTAATTTTTGAAAAATTACAGTATCTGAGATTAGTGCTAATATATATTTCGAATTCAATTTTCAAGATTAAAATAATTCATTCAATTGATCAATAATGTATATAATAATAATTTTTTAGCAATTTGAACTTCTGATATTAATATTTAACAATAAATATAAATATATTCTATATTATAATCCTTCTGAGAGTGTGTTAAATATTTGACATTTTGTTTTCAGATTGCAGCACTGGAGTTTCAGTGCATTGGGCACCTTACGCAATAAGGATCGCTGTCTACATGTGGAAAATACTTTTCCCAAACTGGAGCTGTTGCTGACAAGTTGCTTTCGCTTGAAAGTTTCGCAGTGGCATCTGCATCTCGAAACTGGTCAGCTGAGCACAGAGACGAAGCGTTGTCTGGGTGTTAGGAATATGAAGTTACCAGAGCGGCCGCAGCTAATGCTGGAACCATGTGTGAGCGGTCAGGTGCCTTCGCAGCGTTGGCAGCGGCGTGACACACAGCTGCTACATGTTGAGACGCATCTTTGCCTGGATAATCCGCTCAAGAACCAGCTAGAGCTGAGTAGCTGCCGACCGCATGCTGCTTCCCAATCATTTCAATTTGCATTGGAACTGGGGGCACAGGCATAAGCATTCCAAGTCATAGTCATAATTCAGTTGTGTTTCTTTGGGAAGTTCGGACTGCTGGCAACAAATTAAAATTCTCGCATGCTGTGCTGATCTCCAAAATGTGACATGCGACTGAGGGCAATTTGAGCAATGTTTTCTTAGGTCATCATATCTCAGCAGTAACACAACTTGGATTAGAGGTGACAATATGACGTCAAATTGCGCCAGTGCGACAACATTTATTCTGTGGTATCTCGACCACAGGCAACTATAGTGCAACCCAAATGGCCAAATTGTAATGCGAAAAATTATATTTTAGAGGGCAAAAAACATTTTTATAGTGCTAGGCTTTGATATATCCCCTTGTTAATAAAAATTCTTGGTGGCAATAATAAAATACATTGAAGCACTTGACTTGTTGGTCAACTAATTGTTCAACCGATTTTAAAGAAATACAGCAATTTTGCGGTCAATAATAATCCTTGCTTATGGTAAGATAAGCACCAAAGGGGTGGCTAACCAAAACTTGATCAAACATTCAAAGACTCATCGTATTATCTGAATAAATCTTTTGCAAAATCCACTACCAAATTTATGTTTACTTTTGTAAAGCAAATTAAAAAAGAAGCTACTAAGCTGTCACTCAACTGCGGCCCGCAGTTAAAATATCTTGATAAAGAAAAACTAAAAAAAGGAGGTGGAAAAACGCTATGTAAAATATTTGAAGAAACTCTAACTCTGCGCAAAACAGAAAGTAAATTCGCAAAATGAAATAAAAAGGAGGTGAAACCTAAAACTGTTATCGGAAAACAAGGTTACACAAGAAAGGAAAGTGGTGCGTATATTAAAAGCGTAATTTATGCTACTTTGAAAATTAACAGCCAATAGGTACAAAAATTCGATTTGAATTATCAAACAGCCAGTGATCGATGATAAATTTTTTACGTCTGTTGACTTAAAATAAAATAAAATATTACTCCAGCAGCACGGGAAAGGAAAATTAAGTCACTCTTGGAATAATGATTATCATTAAATTTCCGTGATATTAGTTTCACCTCAGGAAATACCTGCCACCTTATACATTTGCTAACTGTTGTTTTCGACATAGGGATAGCGACACAGCGAAGTTCGCAGAACTCTTTTTTTTGTATGCTTTCAACCTTTAAATAGAATGCTATATAAATTTATTTGAATTTACAATTTGACATCAGAAACAAAGTATGCAGCACAAAGTTAAAAAAGTCATATAATGGGATAGTCCAACGATTTATAGGCATCAGGGATTCAAGAGTTTATTAAATTTGCTGCGCAGTTTGGTTAATATATTTTTAAGCTTTTGCATTCCGCTTACATATTGTGTATATATTGTTCAGTGTGTTTTCATGCGGTTCTTAATTTGTGTAATCGCGTCAAATTATTTCTGGTGACACTGACGTTGTCAGGGGCGCACTGAGGCGTGGCAGCTTTCATTACGGCAAGCGCTGTGGGACAATTGAGCTTTAGGTGCGACGCCGACGTAGCTGATGACGTTGTGTGAACCGTCAACCTGTAAGTGACAGTTGAATGCCCAAGCATTGCAAATGATAGGCATGTAAATGGGTTGTCGCTGTCGGCAGGCTTAACCAAGACAACAGCTGTTTGACTCCAGACTGCGGTTGCGTAATGTTGTGACTGTGTGCCAAAAGGTGTGCGATAAGACTTTTGAGATAAGCGACCCCAGACAATAAAAGTGTGTATCCGTGTGTGTGTGTGTAAAGGGGGGGGGGGGAGGGGGAGGGGTTAGTGCGAAAAGCGGATAAACCGAAGAGTGGGAATCGAAACGCGTGCCACTCTCTAAGTGAATTTGTGTTTGTTGTTTTGGCGTTTGCTGGTATTCACGAATAGTTCGTCATAAAAATTAAGCACCAAAACAGCGGCAGGCAGTAATATTATCCAGCTGTGAAACACAGCACTATGGCCAGTACTGGCAGCGCGTTCTGAATTTGTCAACCTAGTTAACACACAACTAGATAAAACCTAAAAATGTATCAAAGTTTCAGGTCATTTGGCATGTTATTGTGCTTGTTGACATCTATTGTTGCCAACTACCAAAGCGGCTGCTCTGCTGGGTAAAGAAACATCTAACGCTGCCTTAGAAGGCATTGCCGTTGCTGATGGTGATGATTGAGTGGCGGACGAAGGCGGAGTTGCTGGTGGCGGCAACCAACGCGCCTAATACGGCAACACATACAGGCACAGCTGCTTCTGCTGCTTTGTTGTTGTTACTGTTGCTTCCGCTGTCGACGTCGAATACAGTGAATCTGCTCGGGTACAGGGCAGGCAGTCAGTTGTGCGCTGGAAACGAACGCGTGCAGTTTGTATTTTGGATTAGTCCAAAAAAAAAAAAACAAGTTGTCAGCAAAATTATCTGATTCTAGTCAATGACGGAATTAGCTAAAAGTGAAGGCAATAACCAAAACTTCCGCAATTTCTTTGCGATGCTTACGCCTGTGATTATAAAAATATTTATTTAATCGATTTTCACCGTATAAATGGAACGAGTCGCGTACAAAAACATCATAATTAATTCGAAGTGTGTGTGCAGCTGTCAGAAAGGGGATGCGAATAAGAATAGCGAATAGCCAGGGCGTGACCTGGTTCACCTGCGTCTGCGTCACCGTCAGCATCGTTGACCAAAATAAATACGTAGCCTAACCCATTACTGAGGGGCAAAATAATACACTGTGAATACTGCACGCGGCAGTGTGTCCTTGTATACTATTTTATAGTTTTACCCTGATACACTTACTGTTATTCGATTCCGCGCAGGTGTGCGTGTGTGTGCATGCAAGTGTATCTTTGCATTGGTGTGGCGACGAATTGTCTTTTACGCAATCCAGGGATGCTGATTGGGCTCGCGACGTGTTGCAGCTCTTGCATTGCGCTTGGGTTGATTCCATGTCTCGGACATTGATGTTGGCCTTACGCGCTTTTGTTTATGGCGCTTGAGAATTAAAAAAAAAATCTTTCCAGTTTCTGGGGGTTTTCTTTCGAGCTTGCCATCAATTGTTTGATTGAAATTTTACTTTAATTTGAACTATACAAACAGTAAAAATTTAAAGGGAAGACGGTCGCGAGAGAGGCCCTGCAAAAATTGTGCTGCCAAATATTGTGTGCCAAAAAATGGAAAATGTAATGAGCAACGGGGCTAGTAAGAATCAATAAAAAGTGAACTGAAAAAGCCACAGCATGAACCAAAGCTACATTATGCAAAACACTACACCGTCTGTGGCCAACAGCAGCTGGCTGGAATTAAAGCTGGCCACAAGCAACAGCAGTGGCAACAGCAGCCTCAGTTTGGATGCTGAGGAGGAGGCAATACGGCAAACGGTGCGCTGGCTGGTGCCTTTATTTTTCGGCATTATTGCCATCTCGGGATTCTTTGGTAACCTGTTGGTCATACTGGTTGTGCTACTGAACAAAAACATGCATTCTACTACAAATCTGTTAATTGTCAATTTGGCCGCTGCCGACCTGCTGTTTGTCATCTTTTGTGTACCCTTCACAGCCGTTGACTATGTGGCGGATCGTTGGCCCTTTGGCACCATCTGGTGCCGTATTGTGCAATATTTAATTGTAGTCACTGCCTACGCTTCAATCTATACACTCGTCCTTATGTCAATCGATCGCTTCTTAGCCGTTGTACATCCCATACGCTCGCGCATGCTGCGGACTGAGCATATAACAAAGATAGCAATTTTTACACTGTGGACCGTCGTGCTGACCGTATCGATGCCTGTCACCTTTACGCATGATCTGGTGGTAAGTTTGTGCGAGTGTGTATGTGTGTGTGCATACAAGTAATACAGCCAAGCCTCATGGCTGGCTGATGGTAGCCTGCTGTGCGCGAATGTGCTGCGAATAACGCAGGCCAGCTAAATTTATTGCTACACATCAGCGGCACCTCGTTAGAAGTCTCGAGCCGTTTCTCAACGTCAGTGGATCTGGCTTTGGCCATAGGTGCCCACGTTTTAATTTGTTTTGTTTTCTTTTGATTTTATTTAAGTTTATTCTTTGTTGCGTGTTTATGTTGAGAATTCGCTAGATGCGAGCGCCGGTTTTGTTTTTGTTACTAATTTGCTTTTTTAAATGCATAAATTTTAATTATAGAATTGATATAGCGCACCCGTCCGACTGGGGTCATATGGCAAATACCAATTCCGGCAGCCTTTTCCATCTCCAGCTCCCATGTACTTCACCCATTTACACTTTTCAAAATCTTACTACCTATTCAGTTGCCCCCAACACAAATGGATCACTGATCAAAAGTTGGCAGGCAGACAGTGAGATCAGTATTTTCAATTTCGATATGGCCTTGAAATTTAGTGCACTGCATTTACGTTTCACCTCGCTATAGCCACCACTTTTATCCATTTGCCATTAAGGTGTTAATGTTTTTATGATAAATGCGCTGGGTGCGAAGAATAAGTTAATTGTTTAATAAACGCCGCTAAGCTTGTTGTTCAAAACAACAAATACTTATGATACAATTTGCAGCATCTCTCTGTGTGGGCTATTAATTTAAATAAAAAGTAAACGTTATGAACTATTTGTTGAAGAAATGTTAAAAAAGGAGAAACGGATATTTTATTTCCGCCGAATATTACATATTTATGGAGACCGGAGTTAATTGGCTGACATCATAGTTATTATCCGGAACTAAATATATTATTATTGTTTTTGTACGTTTTCAATAAGTTCAATTTATTCAATTTTTGTTTTACGGCTGGCTCCGAACTAAGTATTCCACATTTGTGTAGTTATATTATATCATACCATATTTAATATCGATTATTCCTATGTAAATGATATGGTAGCCCCATAATGATAACATACCGTGAGACGGAGACGTCTCTCCCACTAATGAAATATTTTATCCGAACAAATCAGCCCAATTAGTTTTGCTCTTCAATTATACGAACTATGCTATTTCGGATATTATGTTTCAACTATCATGATCTTTTCCCATTAATAGTTTACTCTTCTGTCAATTGTTCGTCCGCGGCCTTCGACCCATCAAAAAATGACTTCACTCTTGTTCCTATATTATCACCTACGTATTTATCACTGCGACTAATCAATCAAATATCATATTCAGCTTATCATCTGGCATTGTCTAGTACAGCTTTGATCTTTCGATAGCATAGCCTAAACCTTTTGCGATTTCCATTAATGAAATCGAACATAATTGCTTTACCCACTATCAATATACATACATACATGCCAATATTATTTGCTTCATTCCTAATTCCCAGCTGAAGCTCAATACTCTAGCGAGAGTATAAAACATTGTTTGAGAGTAAAAGGGTGTGGTTTTGTTTTTCACACGCAAGAATGTAGTTGACGCCTATTCATAATCCAATTGTGGCCCGTAATTAAATATATCTTATCGCCTTTGCCGACTTTATCAATGAAATGGACCGTTTGCAAGTAGTCATTATTGTTATTGTTGTTGCTATTATTGTGTTGTTATTGTAACTTTATATTTTATTAAATGGTATTTCACGCCATTTTTTCATAACAAGGCGTTAGCTGCGTCGCTTTTGTTGTTTGCTTGTTGTATTTGTTTGTTTTGCTTGGCCTTAGAATTAACATATCAAAATAAAACCCAAATTGAATATTTATTTGTGTGTGTGCGCCTTATCGGCATTCTCACACACATATACACAGAGGAATGCAAACAAAAGCAAAGTAAAGCGTGCAATAAAAATGCATAATTAACAAATGTTTGATTAATATATTAATTAACAGTTGCCTATTTATTATATTCACACTGTATATAGTTATCAATTATCTACAAAAAAATAGACAAATAATAATAACAATAGCATCTGCGAATATCATACTGTCTATCTACTTGCCAGATTTCTTATAATTTGTAATATATATTCCTATTACTATATATTACTAAGTTCATGAAGGATGGCATTGATTGACAGTTGCTTATGCCTTATCCTACAACCTCTTGAATATAATTAATTGAATAATCAATTAACCCATATATATGCATAAGAATAAACTATCTACTGCATTGCTTAAGCTCGAAGGCAAATCTCAAATTTGTGTGCCTACAATATTTTGCTGCATTGTTTGTGCTGCTTGTATCAAAAACAAAAGAGGCCATAAATGAGCGCGTTCATGGTATGCAGTTCTGTAGACTTTTTAATAGTATTTTATATTAACAACATGCTGCGACTGAGTTTGTAAACAAAATTGTAAACAAAAAAAACTGATGAATATTTTTACGATATACTATCTAGTTTATGACCCGACAGAATAAACAGCTTTGACAGGGTCAGGGGGCGCTGTTTGGATCAGTGCGTCATGTGAAGAGGCAAACATGTTGCGTGCCTCTCAGAGACAGTTATGCCATTTAGTTTATTTATGAATATCAAAGTTCTAAAACGGTCCGACAGAGTGACGTATGCGCAAAATAATTTGATTTTTATTGATTTGCTTTGCATAGGTCGACCACAATAACAAGATGAACAGCACCTACGCTAAGTGCCGCTTTATTGAAAACGATTTGCTCGATTGGCTCACCTTCCAGGTGAGTTTCTTCGTTAGCTCCTATCTGCTGCCACTGATGGTCATCAGTGGATTGTACGTGCGCATGATCATGCGTCTCTGGCGTCAGGGAAGCGGCGTGCGCATGTCTAAAGAATCTCAACGAGGTCGCAAGCGAGTGACTCGCTTGGTCGTGGTAGTAGTTATAGCTTTTGCCTCACTCTGGCTGCCCGTGCAGGTGAGTAATCGATTGAAGTGCATTGGGCTCTTATCATTTATAATCCCTGATATTTTCAGCTAGTATTACTTCTCAAGGCGCTGGATATATATGTGGCGAACAGCATGTTTAGTGTGATTTTGCAAATAGTGGCACAAACAATGGCGTACACCAGCTCTTGTATCAATCCGCTTCTTTATGCCTTTCTCTCTGACAATTTCCGCAAGGCCTTTCACAAGGTGAGTAATGTGGAAATGATTTCCAAGGTCTACTATTAAAAAGAACAATTAAAACATTTAAAGAGAAAAGCTTGCTTCTTTTTATACTTTGGAGAATATTGTTTTTGATTTTTGTTAAAATGCTGCTACATCTATTGGAGAACTATAAAATCACATATGATTGTAATGTTTTAAAGCTGAAGTCAACAGTTTGATTAGTATCTTTTTGGCGACGTCCTTCAAAGATTGGCAACGGATAAGTCCATCAATTCCAACCCCACCCTTTCCCCCTTCCTTGTGGTATAACAAGTTGTTGGTCAATTCATATTAATTTAATTTGTGTACTGATTCCGCTTCGTGATAGTGTGTGATTTTCAACGCTGGTGTAAAAGCCACGGATATTTATTTATTTTGATCTGGTCTTAAACATTCTTTTAATTCTTCAAATGCTTTCATAGATAATTTAATTAAATTCTGTATGCTGACAGCAGGCAGCGAAATATTAGACAAACACATCAAATAATATTAGAAAACGTGTGCAATGCCTAAACAATTGCTGGGCCCTAATGATTTAGGTGCGAAAAACACGCATACGCAGCTCACAGTAACACATTTTACAACATAAGTTTCACAAAACCGGCTCAGTGCCAGAAAACAGGTAATAAAATTAAATCAAATAAAAGCAGGACAGCCAAATGTGTTTATTTTTGGCAGGAGGATTTATGATGTAAGAGAGCTGGACAGTATTTTATAATATATTCAATAATGTTTGGATAATTGCATTGACTATAATTTTTGCTTACATTTGTTTGTAAGTAGTGAGCACAATTAATGTGCCTCATACAGTTGTTAAATTTATTAACGCAAATTCAATGGGTTTGTTAGCATTTAAAAATTACCATTCGGCTTGGCGTAGACTAAGTACGCGCCAATTCAATGTAAAACAGCTCAGTCGAAATTAACTCACTTGCTGCGCAGATTTATTCTTTTGGTGAGTGGCCATTTGCATAAGTATAGAAAGTAAAGTAAAATCAAAATAATACCAAAATCGTGGCGTCCTGTGTGTCTGGATTGCTTCCTGTGCGTCCATTGCTTTACTTACTTTTAATTACTTTAGGGACAAAGAGTGTGAGCAACAGACCCATTGACTGCAGTGGGCGTTTGGACTAAGGTCTATAGTTTACAGTCCGCCTCGACGGTGCCATCGATGGCAAACTCGTCACGATCTCTGCAACATTTGCTTTCAATCATTTTGTGGCCTAATTTTAATATTTTAATTTGTTTTGTCGCTGCTGGTATCGCACTTCTTCCATTTCGGCCCAAAGTCATAGGTACTTTGCATATAAATTGCGCGCTGAACTGAACCTCGTCACTGGCGTTGCCATTGCTATTCGCCTGGCGCTAATTGATGTGTTTGTCAAGTCATTAAATTAGATTAATGACATTAATTAAATGGCTGTGTTGTCGCTAACTTTTATTTTTGTTAATTGTAATAGGCGCATGTGCCAATATTTGTTGATGTGTTTATTTCTATACCCTGAACCCATTAAAAACGGTATAATAAAGTTGTGCATAAGTATGATCAGAATCACCCCCTAGCCGATTTAGCTATGACCGTCTTTCTGTCCATCGGATATTTTCGTAACTATGAAAGCTAAGGACTTCAAACTTGGAATATACGTTCTCTGATAACTTGTGCAGATCAATATTATTTTATAAAACTATACAAAACGATTTTTGATACATTTTTAAGGGTTATCTCTTGATATAAAATATACTTTGATATATTTTTGATGAACTGTAAGAATTTCAGCAATTTCGGTCTATTAAATCATCGGCGTGTCTACTTTTTCTTTCGTGTTTTAAAATGACTCGATATATAGAAATAAGGGTGGCGGGCTCAGTGTACGGGTAATTAAAAAAGAGTGTTCTAAATTGAACGACTTGTCTAAATGAGCCATAAAAAAGAATCACAAAATGTCAATACAGATGCAAAATTTCAAACACAAACCCATATATATATATAATATATATTAACCTCACGCACTTACAATGCAAATGGAGCAAAGTCGACAGGGATCAAAAACCATAACTCATTTCCCTTGAGCGATTTCGTTGAAAAGCCAGACTCTGTGAGATTGTTGTTGTTTCCATGACAGCGCACTAATCAAGAATTTCGGCCGGTTCAATTATAGCTCAAATTCATAAATCATGTATATATACATACATGCAATCGGAATGAAATGGTTTGGTCATATGAGGGGCACAGTTTATCTTTGGGCATTTCAACACCTCAAACCAGTTTAATAATTAAATATTGAATCAAATCTAATCATTCAAAGGCGAAGCCACACTCCACGCAGCCTGGTTGGGTTGGGTTTGATTGGGGAATTGCCAAAACATCGGCTGGATGTTTTATTGGAGCTCCGGTGTATCCAAGTACATCATTAATCAACTATTTTGCGTTTTCCCTGTCCCAATTTACTGTAGTTATATTTTTTATTTTTAGCATTAACTTTTGCCCGCTATTTCTATTACATCTTTCATCTCTCTGAAGGCCATTAACTGCTCGAATCGCTACCAGGATTACACATCTGATTTGCCGCCGCCGCGCAAGACGTCCTGCGGCCGTACCTCAACAACGGGTCTTTAAGCGCCAGCTCGACGATATCAAAAAGAGTCGATGACAGCCACAATAGAAACAACCCTAAAAATATGTATGTATCAAAAAGCGAGCCAAAGTGATTAACGATGATGGAGAAAGTGATAGTAGATTGATTACCACGTGGACACTTAGTGTGCCTGGGACGTTGCCAACCGGCTAAATATCGACAATTATAGGGCTGACCATGTTCTGACAATTAACGTCCAATGCGTAAATCGATAGACCAACAGAACAAAGATATCAGAACAAAACAACAAAGTAAGCCACTGATATCAAAAAAAAAAAAAAAACGAATAGCATACGCGTCTCAAATTGATGGCAATTATATTGCGGGAATTTGCTAGCGCTAGATGTATTTGAGTATTTTCTGTAAATTAATATTTATGTAAACACATATATAGATGTAATGCAATTTCTAGAATTTAACGTTTTTTACCGGCTAAGCGCCATTAATTGAATTAAGGTGGCATCTAAATATAAAGAAAAGTGATGCAGCATATTTAATATACGAATGATACAAAAAAAAAAACTGTTTGCCTAACTTCCTTTAGGTATGAAAATGAATGTATAAATACCATTACTATAACAAATGTGTGTCGAAAATGTTGCATGCTGTCAGTTAGGTATGTATGAAGCAATTCACAGATACAGGAAAGCAAACCTTAGTTCAAATCGATACAATCTGAAAACTATGAACTTACTTATGCAAGTCATTAAATGGATTTTACTGTTGCTCCTAGTTTACACTCGACTTGTCTTTCTTTAAAAATGGGATGGGTGTACCTTCAAGTTGCAAGCTGCTTGTTGGTCAAGTAGTGCTAAATTAATTATGCAGCATTCGATTTGTTGTCCATGTATTGGTCTCAGACAAAGAGGAAATCGAGCTGCTCACAGTTTTGCATAATTTATTCAGATTTAATAAGTAATGTGCGCGGGTCCAGCAAACGGCAACTTTGGGCGATGATTTTTACACGTGGCAACTGTCTGCGTGGCCGTGGCGTAATTAAGGTGTATAAGTCGCTGACAGGCGTCACTTCATCGCCCTAGCAATGTAATTAAAATTTCAAATTAGTTACTCAAAGCTGTAGCAGCCGATGTAGAAGGCAGGTGTTGTTCATTAGATAATATTAATGGAACCTTTGACTGAGGGCACATAAGACTGCCACCTACTAGTGTGTCTGTGTGTGTGCTTAGGTGAGTTTACATGTGACTGTTAAATGTAGCAAAACCATTGGCGCCATAAAAGGACACGCTTCAGTGGGCAGACTGCAAGTGGGGCTTGAACTTGTTGGATATAAGTCATTGGAGCGCCCAAGCAAATAGCTTAACAACAGTAAAGACTAACACCAACAAACAATAGCAAAAATGTTATCATCGTAACAATAATAATAACCATAACTGAAAGTCGCTGCTTGTGTGTGAGACGCTGAGCATTACGAAATTGAAGCATACATTTCTGCTACATGTTTGCTGCATACAAAGCAGCTGAAACGATAAGGAATAAAACATTCGCACTACTGACCTAGTCATAACAGTAGAGCACTAGCGGAATACAAAGAGAAAGAGAGAGAGGAGAGCAAAAAAGAGAGACTGCGTACGCCATTTAAGAGCGCTGGTTCTTAGAGAGTACAACTCCGAAAAGTGGCGACTTTCCCTAGTTGAAGTTAACAGCGTTGTAAAGAGCACAACATTTGCGGAACACCAGCATTGGAACGTGAAACAGGACTAACAGCAAAATGCAGCTGTCAAGTGTCAGCAGAGAGATACGCGCAGGTCATGGTGTCGGGCAGACCTGCCTCAGTGCAGTGGGGCGTGTTGCTCGGTCAGTAGTTGCTGTGCGCCACATAAATTAAAAGTGGTGAGACGCTAGCGACAATCTGTGTCCCGGGCTTGTTATGGCTATTTGGTCAAACGAAGCGTAACCAAATGCTGATATTCAAAATATTTTAGTTTATGGCCACAGCAACAGCCAAATTACATCTTCGCGTGCCACAATGGACTCACACACAGTCTTTACAACATACAACACACCCACATTAACTCACTCTGCTAACCCTCTCCTTTCAATATTCTGCGCGAATGCATAATGCATTATTTAAATATATATATATGGCTTAGTATGTAAAACTTCTGTTAGTGCTTTGAGAGTATATTTTTTGAGCTTGAGCTTAGCTGTCTAATTTCAGATTAGACTTGTGTGCATGCACACACACACAGATACATACACACACACACATATATATATATATATATATACATACACACTCGTACACACACGCACAATACAGATGCGGATGCAAAAAGTTGATCTGTCAATTTTATGTTACAAATACCATGTGAATGTAGAGGCTGCTGCTTTTGAAGCATGAAACACTTTATGTATGCTCTTCGATAAGTCATAAAATAATCGCAAGCCTTCTACTTAGTTATATAAAGGTCTATGCACGTATTTCTGGGCAGAAATTCAAATAGATGAAGAGAAATTCAGCTAAATCAATTTGAAATCTCATACCTAGCTGAGAATATTATAAATTTGTCGTGAAGTGAGTAACGCACCACAAGACTAGGCTAGAGTCGATATCACTTTGTCAGTATTACTAATATCTATGTGAACAAGTAAACTATATGCTGTTTGGCTGAGAACTTGTCTTAAAGTAGCCCACATAGCTGCAACTCAAATCCGAGTCAAATTTGCAAACATCGGTAAAAGTGCTGAAGTTGCAAATGGATTTGAGAACAGCTTAAGTGATAAGAAATAAGAGTCGTTTACCGTTGTCTGACATAACTGCGACTGGAAAGAAAGTTCATAAGACCTGAAAAAATAATATTAAATTGTAAAGGTGAGATTTGATAATTATACATTTTTCTCTGCCATGCCTTCTAAAAACACATTTTAACTTTACTTTAGGCACATATTTTTTATTTAGTATTTTTGAAGCCTTTAAACATTAAAATTTAGTTACAATTCAATTTTTTTATTGGTTGCTAGATATACGATTGGGTACGTTTTAATTAAGGATAATACATTTTTTAATTAATTTAATTAGTAATTGATTAAGCCGGGCAAAGGCTTCCCGCTCCATTTTACTAGCCAAAAAACCCAAAAAACTCAAAAGGAGGTAAAAGGCGTTTCGGGAATTAATTGTGGGTCGTTGAAGTTTCGGGCAGAGATATGAATGGAGAGTAAGGGGCGGCAACAATTTAAATTTTACTTACACATAATGTAAGCCATAAATTAATTTTAAATTCACAAACTATTAAAAAAAAATTTGTCGAGAACGAGAAGAACAGCGTCAGCGATGCAGAACTGAGCAATTAGTTATTCACGCTTGCGCTTGTCCGTAGCCCAAGTTTTCTGGCCAAATCCGTTGCGATTCTTTGTTCCGATTCGGTCGTCTTATCTATCAGAGGCTCTGCAACATCGAGGCATACACTTGACTTTGGTCGTAGTTCCTAAAGGCCTCGCAAAAGCGCAGCTTCTGGTCGGTACTCAATTTCGCATGAAAATCTTGTGCAGCTGTCACGAACAATGCAATTTCGTGTTGACCCAGTTTTCGTGATGCCACTGAAGCTGGAGTCGAGATGCCTCCATTGGACGATGCCGCACCAATGCCGAGGACCAGTGGAAATAGTTTAATCAAATGCAAATTTATGGACGCGGATAAAAAGATGATGCTCAGACCCCAGACACCTTGCTGCTCAGGTTGGGCCAAAAACGTTGGCAGCGTGCAGATCAGCCAGTCCTGCAGCATTTGTAGGAACGATGAGTCAATAGCAGAGCGAAACACCTGCGAAATCATGTAGACAAAATGAAAGAAAGAAGAAAAATGAGTCCACAAGTGTTAGTAAAAATGAAAATAAGCAAACACAATTTTTGATTACTCAGATTAAAAAAAAGGGTGTGCAGATTGTGTTGTGGCAAACCTGTGGTAATGAAATTCCGCTTGGCCTTCAGGTTCGGTTCGAGTTAGTTAACTTCCCCAAATGACAGTGCAATTAGTGCTTTAAGCTGATACCTTAGCCCAGGCCAAGTTTCAGCCTTCATTGTTATTCATTTCCATGCACGCACACACACACATAGAGTAGTAAGTACAACACTGAGACACGTCCACTGAGCAACCTTGAACGTAATGGAAAAAATGGTATGGCACCGCAGTGGATGCCTCGCACTGGCCCACATAGTTGCGTACGTTTTTGGCCGGTCAGAGGCCAAGTTGTAGCCATGAATTCCATTAATTTTCATGCTGCCAACGAATTCCGCAGACATACATGCACATTACAAGCTGGCGTCGGACAACTGGATGAAAGTAATTCACCCTTCTGCAAGCTGTTCCATCCAGATATTAGCGGTGCATTTGCTTCACCCTAGTCGCACATGCCACAAAAGCAAACGCCCATGAAACTACCAGGGCAACCAAAGGCGCGACCTCAAAGTCACACAACATTTCACACAAACACACAAAGACATGTACGCATGAATGGCTGGTAGAGGATAAGAGGAGGTAAGATGCTGCAACCTCTCTGCTTTTGCTAGCTCAGCTGAGCAGAACGAACAGCTGAGAAGTTTGCCGAGTAGATTTGGCTGCTACTCACCTGATACACAATCGTGGCAATAACATCGCAATGCGGCTGATTTATGGCCAAGAACTCCTTTATGACCTTCGTTAATATTTCATTCGGTGGCACTAAATCACGTATAATTTGGCACAGCACTTGTCCATAAGTCCAGGCAGCGTCTCGACTTGATGATTTTATGCAATGCAAAAGTATATCGACTTTATCGCTTTGCAGTGCGATTATCTCAGGATCATCCTGCACAATGCCATTCGACAGCTCTGTACTTTCCAGCTGAGCGGCGGAGCCTACAATGCACAAGGATACGATAACATAAATATAAATATATATTATGTATATATGAAATAAAAAGAATAATAAGTAAGACGCTGAGAACTGTAGAATGAAGCAGCTGTCGGTAACCAAATACCATTATTCACATGCTCGCGAGGCTTCATCAAACCAAACTGCGTCAGCATCAGCGTCATTGCATAAACTTGCTTTAGGACATACAAAAAGTAAAATACAAATTTAATGGAGTTTTCACTTGTTCGAATTGCCTTCGAAAATCAAAATTTTTTTGTCTGGTTCCTATTGAAAGCTAAAAGCTGTCTGTGATCTTTTGATGTGTTTCGCAACATTTGTGTTTGGCTTTCGCGAATTATTTACAATGCGTGGTCCTTGGCATTAATATTGGCTGTTACCCATTTGGCCTATGTTGGTGGTTATTAGATATGGTCCAAGTAAGGGACAGAATTATGAACGCCCCAATTGCGGCAAGCAAAGTAAATATAAAACTAATAATCCAAACGGTAACTGCTAAATTCGCTTACGTGTGTATGAAGCGTTGTCTTGTCCTCTTTAGCGGACAATATGGCAGCAAATATTTATTATTGCAATGGGTTTTTGCAGTTTTGTGATCGTTTGGTGTCGTCTTGTGCCTGACGCACTTGTTAATTTTTTGCGCCAGACACTTTATTAAACTAGGCTAACAAACGAGTAAAAAGTATGCCATGGAACGGCTAACTTCCACTTAGCTACACTTTGGCCACTGCTGCCAAACTGCCATATGGTCAGTCGCCAGCGCAAACAAAGTCCATTTCAAAGGATTTACATGCTGCGCGCAATTGCCAAGAGTTGAAGGGCGATTGGCGCATCGTGCACGGAAAACGTGCAAGAAAAATACATGTTGACGCGAAGTGGACTCAGCATTATTTGCCATACATTTACACACATAGCTGCCACCGTTTTGACCAAAAGCTGCGCCAAGCTGTGTGAGAAAGCAAAATTGAAAGCTCAAGTAATATGACAAATAAAAAATCTATATACACGAAGTTAAACGGATTATTGCTAAGCCATTTGCCCAGAAAAATAGGCTTTCAAGAAAGAACTGCTAGAAAATAAAGTCAAAATTGCTAAAATGGCGAAACTCTAGTTAGAAAATATTTTAGAATCAAAGAAATTAGAATTTAGTCAGAATAGTTAAGCCGAGTATGCTGAAAGAGTCAATTACTTCTGAGCGATAATTAATTGGCACACAATTCCGTTAATAACTTGAAAAAGGGGGAATAATTGTTGACAGTCAGCCAGCTTGACGACTTGATAGCAAATGAAAGCGGCCAACAACAGCACTTTTTGTATTATGTAATTGTAGTGTAGTTAGCATCAGGGAAAATGAACCTAAACTAATACTATAGTAAATGCGAGAGATATGATCCAATTGACTGTTCTCTAACTTCACAGTCTGGCTTAAGGAGGTTTTAAATAAGCCACAATTGGGTAAGATATTTTCTTGCTTTCTTCTAACATATTCCTTTTTGGCCCGACCCTACCATAACAACAACAAAAGCGACAATAATTGGTCTTTGAGGCTATTGTGACATTAAATAAAAATGCTGAATATTTTCGCTTGCCACTACTTACATCTACAAACATCCGTATGTTATTTTGGTTATGTGGATATTGTTGTTGTGTACATTTTACATGTTTCTTTTTTCCTTTATCTTACTTACCCACATACATGCAGGACAAAAGCAATTTCAATGCTGGAATTGAAAATTTCTCATTCTCCATTTTCAACAGTTCGAGCGCAAGTTTTTCAATTTTATGTCGCAAATGCGGTGTGACCACAGTTCCGGCTCTACTATCTCCACCAGTTGCGCCCGATCCCACTCCAGTTGCACCACGCCCAGCAGCCCTTCCGGTGGGGTCAGTTGCGGTAGGCGTTGCACTCGCACAGCTACTCTTCACCACAATACGTTCGAGACCCTGGGAAAAGCAGCATTTTATAATAAGCGAAAAGAAATCAAAATCAACTGACAGCAGATAAGTAGAATACATAATATTAATACTTATATATATAGATTGTATATATGCATCTCATAGACATTGTATATATGCATCTCATAGACAAGCATTTTGTGGCGATTCGCTTTCTTAAGTCGATTTTTTTCTCTAGTAATGGCCACGCTAATTGCGTGGTTATTTTTATTGACCGCTGTTGTCACTGCGCGCTTTTGCGGTGCCCCATTTTCATCCGCTACCACCAACTTTTGCTACCATCTCAACATTTGTAGCTGTTTCTCTGTTGTGCACCATCACAGCCCAGGTAGCAATCAAAAAAATATTACAAAAACCAAAAACACCAATTGAATTGAGCGCAAATGTCATAAATTGCAGTGAGAAAAAAATATTATTGCATTTATATATGTTTATATGCCAATAGCTATACAATTAGTGTATATAAATGGAAACTGCAGATTTCATATTTGAGATACAATCGTATAAAAAAATGTGTTACGATTTTAGATCGATGACTTCTGAAAAACGATTAATAGATGATCGATCTATATTTATTTCAGGATAGAATTACTTGAGAATAGATTGCTGTCCACCTCAATCTAAGATCGGCATTAAATTTAAATCTTATGTTTGGCTAAAATCGCCATTAAGTTATTATACCACTTAAAATTTCAACAAACTATGCACATTTTTAGTTTATTATTGAAACCTAACAATAATAATAGTTAAATCGATATACAGTATATAAACGATTTGTTCTCGGCAAATTTATTCCGTAATTTATTAAAAAATTTAACTAATCCTCAGATGCACATTTATTTGTCAAGAATTGTTGTCGATGGTGCCCCCAATTAGATTGTCCAGATGCATGCTGGCATCAAAGGCTATTAAAATCACAATTTCTCGATTGTTAAATAGGAAAATTATGAGAACTGACTAAGGAATTTGTTATTGATGTGTCATGTCATGTGTATATCAGATAAACGATGTCTGCACAATGTTTGAGCAACAATTTCATTACATTGGACTTTGAGCTGTGAGCCATTACCAAAACGTCAACTCTTGCGCATACAAACGGACAAATACAAAATAGTATGAGACGACATATGCTTGCAAGTTGTGCTGTTCTGACGCTCTGTTTTGGCCAATAAACATTTTCCTGTTGGATTCGCATTTTTTCTGCGTCTACCAGTTATGAGAACGTGGAATTTTTTTTGTGTATGTCGTAGTTGGCTGGCTGGTGGGCCTCTTGAAAATTGTCAATCAAAAAACCAATTAAGCGCGACGTGGTCGCTGTCTGAGTTGAAATCGGCCACCAGATTGTTTAGGGAAATGGCTGAGCGTTTAGGGCCATCAATGGAAACGTTTGTCAACTTGAAAGGCACATCAATGTGTGTCTTTGACAAGGTATACTTACATGTAGCACGCACAGATAGAGCTCCTCGTTGTGTGTGTTTTTCAAAATATTACTAGCCGCAATTATTGTGTTCGATAGCAAATTGCATTGAGGTACAAATTTCGATGTCCACTCGATCAGGCTAAAATTGAGAGTCCAAACTAGTTTAGAATGCGCATCACTGAACTGCAACGGACTGAAAATTAAGCAAAATGCTAAATTAAATTCGATTACAAATTTTGACGCGATGTAAGCGATCCAGAAATTTATTATGCGATATGCCGCAATATTTTCAAGGTTGCCCAACTAGCTAGTGAAGTGCTATCATCAATAGCCACAGCAAGCATTGAGCCAAAACTTATATGAAAACAGTCTACCAGCCTCCGCTGCAATGCCAATAATTACAATTTGACTAGGAGCAGCAGCAGAGATATCTATCGACAGCCGCAAAGCAACAACCAACATGGCCATGGAACCCACATCAAGGTATTAGTTATTACTTTGACTTTTGGTATCACCATAAAGTAAAGCGCAGCATGAGTCGCAGCCGCAGTCCTTAAAAAGTATTTATAACGACAGAAAAGGCAGTTAGGTAGATCCACTGCTGTGCGAAGCAAACTAAGCGAAATGCAAAATACGAACTTTCACCATTATTTGATGAGACGATCAGGCGTTGATAAAGGCCCCCAAACAATACACCGAGTACACAGAGTTTTGTTAACCCAGCGTACTTTGAAAATGGAGTTGCTTAGTAAGCTATTGTTTGTGGTTTTAGCCAAGATGTGGCAATGAGTTTTCATGATGCAACTGATGCCTAATCACAGGTTGCCTGGCAGCATTAATTGCTCCCAAGAACTTGAGATTTACGCAATGAGCAAACAGACCCCAAAGTTGAAGTTCTAAAACTATACATATATAACTACATGGGTGTGTGTGTGCGTCAGGAATTACCTCTCATCCATGATGCCATGCCGATTGATATAGCCAACAATTAAGTCCCGCAACAATGCGAGCTCATCGCTTAGCTTGCCCATTGCCGTATTAGTCCTGCTACAGCATTCCAACAGACAGAGTAAGCCCTGAAGGGCCGCAATGCGTATGAAACAGTGTGAGCTCTTCAAATATACGTTGCCAATCAGCGCCACCAAGAGCTGCAACTCGCTGTGGCTAGGTATCAGCAGTGCATGTGTGCGGCACAGCAAGTATATTATGTGCTGCAACAAAAATGAATTTAAATAGAAGATTATGAAATTAAAGATGTATATAATGCTATTTTTAAGTTGGAAGTTTTAAACTTGCCTCATGCGATATGGTATCGTCCATGGGAATTAGCTCCTGAAGGCGCAACGTGCGCTCCTTAATCCACTTGATTTGATCACGGCTCTGGCAGATTTCACAGAACTTGACCAGGTTAGAAAGCACCAATATGTGATTTTGCTAAAACAATTGTATTTCTAATTAGTCTAACTGGAAGTTTAGCTTATTTGGCTTGTAATGTCCACTCCTGGCTGTACTGTATTCACGGTGCATGTGACTGACCTTCATGCAGTGGCTTTCGGACTTACCTCGATCATCTGCTGTAGAACATCAAAAACAAGCTGTGTGCTGCTGCGAAAATCAATGCCCGTAAGATGTACAAAATGTCTATAGTTGCGCCAAGCGGTGTCACTCATGCAGCCGGATTGATGCTGCCTGTCCAGTTCGCAGCCTGTGCCAAACGCCTCATCCCGGCCAGTTGCCCCGTCGTCGTAGGGTAACATGTGTGCATATGCTTCCATTTGAGCCCAGCTAAAATCGAGATCGCATTGATTGACCGTAAAGTTACATGTACCAATCACATTGTCCTCCATTGGCTGGCGCTCCAGATTGGCCAGATAGAATACGTTGCATGTATCGACGAGCAATTGGACTTTGTGCAGTTTTTTTAAGCTATAAATGAAAAATTCGATAAATATATACAATAGACGATTTTCTTAATGAAATTAATATAGTAGAAGTTACCCATAAAATTAAGTAAACTTTATCTGTACTTGGTATACGATAACTAATATTCCCAATTTAAATATTTATGACTTGCACTATACATCCGTGTTTTTCATTGTTTCAAGTTGCTTTTGCATATTTAAACTAAATAGTAAACGTCCAGCACATTAGATTCAAGTTGCAAGCTATTAGGCAATTATTAAAATGTATGATTAATACACAGTGATGACATGTGGGAAAGCATCTAAAAAGTTGGAGTCAAAATTATTTTGGATATTTCATGTTAACAAATTAGTTATGCTTCTAAAGTTGCTGAGTTTTGCTAATTACAAAAAAATAACATGCTTCATGGAACAGGGCATGTATGGTTGCGGAGGCATATGGGGTATGATTCGGGAGCAGCACGTAGCATGTGTGCAAAAACTTTAGATGCTCGCATCTAATTTATGCTTTTTGTTATTTACGCATTAAAAAGTTTTGTGTCCACTTGCTAAATATTAATTTGAGTTTTCATAATTTCCAGTTCTTCACAATTCTCAGTTTTGGTTGACACTCACCTAATGCTGTCACAATTGATACGTTGCCAGCGAGCCGTATGATAAAACTGACTGTTGCCATGGCCGAGGAAGGGAAAAGTTTTATACGTTGTTAGCAGCTCCATGATGGCCTGCAAGCAGAGCTGCTTGATCTGGAATTGCTCCTGCTGATCGACCATGTGCTCATCGTATAGCTTATTGATTAACAGCAGAAATGTCATAAAGTACTCCTCGAACTGCTGACGCGTAGTGTAACCAAAAATGGATAGCCTGTAGCAAGAAGTAAGAATATGAGTATGTGTGTTTGGTAGAATAATAAATAAATTGCCACAGCAATTTAAGCATTTTGATTAGGCAAAGTTTGATAACAAAGACCCTACAAATTTAAATCAATTAGTTTCAGTTCTTTAAATATTTAAAAGCTGAAAATCGTAATTAGCAATTGATTAGTTTTATTACGCTCCAAGCAATTAATTTATACTTCACAACTGTGTATGCACACAAATATTTGTATGTGATGATGTGTGGCACGCTCACCCAGTTGCCTTTTGACAAAATTTATCTGAAATTGTTATTGTCTGAGCTCCGCGGTTTGGGCGCAATTAGCTACTATGTGAAAAACCAGCAAACTGAATACTGATATGCCCCATATCGCTGGGTGAGCTCTGATTGTCTACCTTCTCTCAGTCACTATCTGGTACGCACATACGTAGACATGCATTTATCTCACTTTGCTGCTCATAATTTGTTTATATCCCTGCCTGGCTTCTCCTGTTGCTGTTGTTATGTCTTTCACTTCAGGGCATCAACTCGCTCGCTCGCTCGCCTTCGTCTAAAGTGCTACTCTATTCTCCAGCCTCTGGCTGTCACAATGTCATCCTCATCGTCGGCGACGTCGGCACAACTTCATCTAATAGAGCTGTTGATGTTCTGCTCTGTCAGTCCTTTGGGGGATTTTGTCGTTGCCGCGAGCTGGGCGCTTGTTGTCTGGCTACTGTCGTGCTCTGTATGTGGTGCTGTTGCTCATGCCGCTGATGTGGTTTTGATGTTTGCGCTTTTGCTACGCTACGAAAAATGGGTTGCACGAGTGCCACTTTAAAGTCAAACGTTGTATGTTCGGCTGGTCACAGAGAGACGTGCACAATAAACACACACACACTCGTATTGTTATACGCCAAGTTCCTGGCTGTTGACAATTCAAGAGTTGGCAGCGTAATGATGACGGCTGGTAATGAAACAATAACAACAACAGAGCCAGTGGCAACAACATTTGCATCAGTAGCTGGCAAACGACAAGGACGAGGCAAACAACCAACGCTCAGCTAAGAAGCAAACGACACCGGACAACAGACAAAAGCACTGTGATGACAATGACAACTTACAAGTCAGCACACACAAACACATATTCAAAATGCATCTAATACTGTTGTGTTCATATACGTTTTAGCCAATACTGTTCTTATCCGCTTCAGACATATCTGACAGAGAATTGTCAGCAACAATTTTCTCTCTTCTTGGAAATATAATAATTCCAATAATGGTGATGTGAGGCAAATCTGATCATCTGAATGCTTGTCAGCGTTATGGAGTGAATAACTTACGTGGCCCAAGGTCAGCATCTAAAAACAGCTCAAACCGTGCCGATATTCAACCTGGCTGAGGGACAGCGAAGTCTAGAACGGTGTGCTTTGGCAAATGGCGTCGGCCCGTTCTAATTAGTCTTATCAGGGTAATGCGCATCTCATTCGCAGCAGCTCGTGGGATCTAACATGTAAACTTACTAAACTATAGTAGCGAACTAAGCAGGGAGAGGAATCCTCAATGCACATCCTAACAGAGTGTGCGCCTTACCATAGAAAAGATGCAGCATCCATGTTATGAGCTTCAAAGACATAGAAGCCCTCAACCTAACAAAGATTCTAGCATTGGTGCAGAAGCTGGGGTTGATTGAGAAGCTAGAGGCTCAGAAGGGGGTACAATACCGAATACGTCGCACTGCGGTATTACAATAATAATAATATAATAATATTAAATAGGCTTGATCTGGGCGTAGTATGCGAAATTGTATATACAAAATTTGGAGACATTAGTTCTTAGTCTCAGAAATTTACGTTTTCATACAGGCGGTCATGGCTAGATCGACCTGGTTGTTAATCCTGATAAAGAATGTTAAAACTAAGAAAGGCTTCCTTTTGGTTTTTACGTATATTAACACTATATTGTACTTTTCTTACCCATTTTCAGTGCCAGTCTCATTACTCACCTCTTGACAAATTGACGGAGCACATCCACATCACTCAGGCTATCCACAGGTATGGTGGGCAGCTTGCCCTCGCTGCTGGCAGTGGTTGCCTGCTGCTGCTGCTGTTGAATTAGCTCATAGGGGGTCACTGCGTAGGCATATAACTGATGTGTGCGCAGTAGCGAGGTGCCAATGGATGCAATTAGAGTCTTGACGAATGAAGATAGACAAATGGATAGACAAAAAGTTGGACGTATTTGTTGGTTGAAAATTGTGCAATTTTGAATGTTTCTTACCAGGGGCACTTGAACCGGCACCAACTCATGACCGGCAAACTGCAAGCGGCTAAATTCGTTGACTGGCAGCACTTTGCCGTTATGCAAGGACTCGATATCAATTTGCGTTTCAATCAATTTGGCAAGAAAAATAGCCTGAGGTGCCGGCTCTGTGCTTTGCAGACGATGTCGCTGGTAGAAAATTGTATCCTGCAGCATGTGGCGTGCAGCAAGCACCGGTACTTCGAGCAATTCCACACGCAAGGCATCTGTACTGGAATTGATTGCCCCCCATATACGTGGCTGCTGCAACATTGCTTCCAAACAGCCGAGCAGCACACCCAGCCCATCCTGGCCACGATCTGTAGTGAATCCAGCTTGTAATAGTTGTACTGCAGCGCTGGTCAAGCAGCGCATATATGAGAGTAGTGTGGGCAGCTGCTCCGGGCGCAGCAAATGCTCAGCCACAAACTTCTCGATGTGTTTCGCATCGATGTAAATGAGCGCCGTTTGCTCGAGGCGCCCTATGCACGCAAGCAACGTGGTTAGCGCCCGTGCCACATCCAACTTCTCAACATCGCCGTCCACCTCTTCCTCCATATCCTGCTTTACAGCCAGCCGCGACATGAGCGTCGTACAGGCCACACGCGCCAGCGGCGGCAACTGCATGTAGTTAATGTGGGGCGCATGTTGGATGCACTTTTGCCTAAAGGTAGCCACCATTGATGTAAACGATCCGTCGATTGCATGACGTAGCAGCCGAGCCTCTTGCACTGGACCCAAGCTGCGGAACAGACGCTGCAGCTTTGACTCCGATGGTATTTCGAGTAGCAGCCGCATCAATTGATGTTGCTGCTGCGCTGCGTCCGCATGCTGTGTGGCAAATTTAATAACCTGTGGCATATGGAGAGGGCAAGCGAATTATGAAACAATTATGCAAAAGCAGAGCATGGTGCAAAGCGTGCCATCACTAAGTTGAGTGGGTCAACTCATTTACCTGGGCAAACAGCCAGTTTTCATCAATAATACGAGGAGACGCAGCAGTGCCATTGTCCTTTGGCCATTCCAGGCCCTTTAGACTGCAAAAATAAATAAAAACTTATAACGACCGACTATTCTTTAATAGGCGCTTAAAACCTTGAAAATGAACTTTAAGCTTCATATTAATTTATGCATTAATATCAATCACATTCTATCTTAACGACTATTTACCAAAAATCTTGATTTGATTTCTTTTTCGGAAGGTAATGGATTTGGCTTACTGTTTACATTTATCCTAATTGTTATGCAATTGTCACTTTTTCTAATTGGAAAATTCTGTTTAGTAAATCGCTCAAAGTGAATTAGTTATTGCCTAAATTGGAAGCAGCCAAATGAAAAAAGCTTTCAGAGTTGAGAAGCATGTGCGACTGCGGAAACCACTTCTTGAAAAACTAATTTAAATATTTACCAAGAGGTTCTGCTTTCAGCGTATATTTGTACGCATTACTTACAGCATGGTGCGCAATTCGTCTTGATCCTCATCACCGGCCAGTTCGCCGTGCATCAATCTGTCATAGATGTCGCTCCTAGTAGTTGGAGCACTCTGCGCGAACAGTCGTCGTGCGAGCCGCTCCATAGGTAGCTGCAGTGCACGTTGCCCGTCGTGTAGCTGATGAAGTCGACTAAGCAGCTGCAGCGATTGCAAAGTACAAGTTGCATAGTTGCCAGAATCACCAGCTGAGTGCTCTTCCTGGGTCTCACAGATGCGGCAAAGCAGGCGCAAGATGCTGCGAATCGATTGCTGCAAGGGAAATAATGGAAGTGAACAAAGGCGCCGCATTGGCACAGGACGCTTCATTGTAATGCAAAATACCGATTCCGACTTACTTTGTTCAAGTGAGACGCGTTTCTCAACAGCGCCGCCTGCAGCAATGAACCGCATTCGGGACGCACTTGACAGAGCTCGCAAAGGAATTCCAAGTGGTCAGTAATTAGAAAATTCAAATACTTGCCGGCGCACAGGCGGCGCACTTGTTGCGGACTCAAATCCACTACCTGCAATTAGTTGGTTATGATTTACATTCAGATGATGGTGTACCCTAGCATCCCACTGCCTCTGGGCTAAGCCATTAGCCGACAAGTGTCGCATATTCGAGTGGCAATCAATTAAAATCATGCGCAGCTTTAAGTTAGACAATGTACCAGCTCAAAATAAGCCGACAGTTTAAATAAAACCAGAAGCCAAAAATCAAACCTGATGCGGTCAGTCTTTTACTGTTAGTATTATGTAGCCAGTTTCCGAATGAGCTGCCAAATTCAAATTAAACTAATGCGCGACCAGATACCACCTATACTCCCTACCCCGTCCTGCTCTTCATACTTACCGCATTTCCATGGCAAACTTCGTGCAGCATTGCGCGGTGCAGGCTCAATTTCAGCGGCAGCTCCGACGCCTGCGCCAACAGCACCGTTGGATCCATCAAACGCATGGACAGCAGCAACTGTAGGCAGGCAAGCAACATAGGTTCCAGGGACTCGCTGCCGGCAACGCCCTCAACATCGGCATTCATCAAGAGTAAATTGTAGTATTTACAGAGAAATTCAGAATCAGCCAAAACCAAACGAAAAACTGATTGCAGCGCATCCTTGTGCCGTGAGCGAACACAAACATTGTGCAGCGCGTTAACGAAGCGCCTGGCCAGTTGAAAGTAGGCCTGGCTGGCCGTGCAAGAGCCCAAATTGCAGCCAGCACCTAGTGCGAGTAGCGCATCGAGACAGTCAAGAAGCTTCTCGCTCAAAACTTTAGCAAAGTAGTTAATTTCGCTCATGATGGGTGGCGAGGCGTCTCTTTTGGAGGCGGATGCTCTGGCAGCAGCAGCTGCCGAAGACGTCGAAGGTGCATCATCTTGTAATTGCAGAGTTGTTGTTGCTTTTGTTGAAGTGACTGCATCGGTGGTGGCAATACGCCTCTCGGCCGTCGGATTATTTTTCAAATAAAGTTTTATGTGATTAACCAGATAAATTTCTTCGGTTTTAAGAATTATGTTTTCAAGTGTAATCGTTGCCAGTGCTAAATCACTGAAGTTGCCAACGTCCTGCAAGAAATAGAAATTGCATGAGCGTTAGGTCTGACGAAGACTACCAAAGAAGAAGTACCAAAGTTTCCAGCGACAGCAACAACATATTTTACGGCAGTAATTACAAAGGATACCCCAAACACACGTATTCACTCTGTGCATTCAAGCAATTAAATTTGTCACATTTCCTGCCAGCGCTTAATATACAAAATAGCATTTTTCTGAAACGTCTCTTGTTCGCATTTTTAATTTTTACACGCAAAGTTTAAGTTGTGGTGCATTTTCAATTTAAATTAAAAAGTTGATAACATAAGTTATGCTAACCTCCTAAACACACACACAGATGCATTTGAGGTGAAAGGATGTAATAGAAAGGCTGTTGGCAAGTTGTATTGGGTTATGTGCTCATTGCCCGACTTAATTAATGAAACCAACCTGAACCTATAACACAATAATATTTAATTATGTTTTCAAATCATAAAATTATTATATTTGTGTCTTAAGACCTGTATATCGATCAATACGACAAGCAAAGAAGGTTTTAACGAATTGCTCGCTGTAGTGAGCAGCATCTTATATTTTTTTATTATACCTAAATTTAGTTTTTCATTATACATTTTTATATCAAACTATATTTGGTTAAAGCTGTAAGCTGTGTTTAGTTATAACAAATTAAATAACATCGAACACCCATCACAAAATATAAAGGAAAATATTTTAAAGTAGCCTTGTGACTTCCGAGGCAACGATAACTTTAATTAATAATTTTGTTTAGACAAATGATGCTTCCGAACGTATCAAAGGATATGAGACGGGCTCAGCTCAGTTAAGCTCTGTATATGCAACACATATGTAAGTACATATAACACATGTTGAGTAATTAAGTTGGTTTTCGAGCAGCACTACGGTCTGGGTGGCAATCATGTTGCTTTGGCTGCAACTCTGTGATAGCCATGGTGTGGCTGGTCTAATAGCTCGGCAGGTCGACAGTTAATGCATGTGTAGCTTAAATGCGCATTAATAGTTGAAAATGTGCGGCGTTGAAGCATAGGTATTAAAAATGTCACGTATGCGACATGTGCCACATTAACTACGGCGCCACATGCAACAACAACGAATGCAAAAACAACAACTATATACATGTATTTATATATATGTGGGTCGCAACAGGAAAAAAGAGTGCATGCGGGATAGGCGAAAAGGGAGAAATGACCAATCGTTACCTCTCATAAGAACCACTGATGCATGAGTGTTAAATGAACCTTTGCAAGCGACACTGTGTGACAAATAGGTACAAACAAATTTAAGGAAAATAGAATTGTGTTCCATCATTAAACCGATATACTCGTGAATCTGTTGTAAGCATTTATTAAAATTATATGATGAAAATTCTAATATTTACAAATAACATTTTCCTTTTCGTTATGTTATCTTCGAACTTTTAATTGATACCAGATGAAGTCACATAAGTGAGAATGCCTGTGTGTTTCATTAAGTCAATACTACCAAGTAATTGAATATTACAAACGCATTTGAGTGCTTTGAAAAGTTTCAACTCATTTAAAAGCACTTCATTAAAAAATACATATGTGTGTGTTAGCTATTCTAAATGCCTGAATTTGCGAATTGAATTAGTTAAGGAGAAGTGAGACAATTGTTGTACTGCTCAATGTACGCTGCCTATATGAGTTACCAATAGAATTTTGGTAGTTTTAACTTACCTGCTCAATAAAGAGCTGCAATAATTGCAGAAATCCTTTACTGTCGGCCAGCACATAGTTGCCATTGTTACGAAAGCAGCTTTCCAGCAGTCGTAGATCACCGAATGTGTGCACTCGCAGCTGTCCAGTGGCGAGAGAGCGACAAAGCAGGTCATATATGACATTCGCATCCTGGGCGCTGGGGTATGAGGGCGCATCAAGTTGCTGCAGGCTGCGCTCGTAGAGCAGCACAAGTGCCAATAACTGCTGAACGGCGCGTGCATCGATGAACTTTTCTAGCATGCCCAGTACAACTTCTTTTTGTGTGTCCAGCTCGCGTCGCTGCGCCAGCAGCACCTGCTTTTTCTCTTGCGTCGGCACAGCAGTCAACGGACTCTGGCAATTGGCACGCACTTGTGCCGCATCCACATCGAGTGCCTCATCGATCGGGCTGTGCATGAAGAACAGCTCATAGCTAAGCGTCTTAAGCGCCAGAAGCGCCCCATTCCGAACAGCACCATTTGCCAACAAATTATTAGTTATACTTATAATCTTCGGTATGGTGATCAGCTGACGATCGCTTTTGTGGGTCAGCTGCATGAGGAACTTGACCATTGCTGGCACTATTATGGGTGCATTTCTTGGACGAAAAATCAAAAGTGAAAAAATAAGTTATTTTTAAAATTCAATAAATTTAAAGAAAAATATTGTTCAACATTTTGGATTCTTTAAAATTACAAATTAGTCTTTAAAAACCTGTCAGCCTCCCATACCTTTAAATTTTTAACCTCTGGACCATTTAGGTAAGGTATTTAAAATATAAATATAGAAACGAAAATAGTTCTCCCATCTTTGAAGTAGTTTTACGTTGACATTGCGATTGATATATTTAATTTTTTCCATGCTGACCCCAAAATGTATTTACCTGTCTATTCCACTTTCAATTAGGTCCAAATTGTTGAGTATTTGCTCGAATATAACGCTTTTGGAGTCCAGTATGCTGTATGTAACGTTCAAATCTAGCAGCTGCGATAATAGCATCAATATCGGCGCTTGTATTAGCGCATTGGACTTCATAAAGAGCTGTGGGTGCGAGATGAATGGAAATGTATAAATACAAGTGGCAGGCAACTGTTTAACATAAATAAAACTTGAAACGTGCACATTGCTGCGCTTGTGGCATGAGGTTTTTGTCTGCGCAGTTGTAATCAAGTGATAACTAGTGATCTTAATTAGCAATTTGCGACTTACCGTCAAACAATAGATGACTAGCGGCTCGAATAGTTTTATAAGCCGGACGCAGTCACCTGCAGGTGGCACGTCTGCCTGCATGCCCTGTACAAAAAGCGATCCCAGAGTGGGGGGCTCTGCAATTGTTGCTGTTGTTGTTGTTGCCATAGCTAAGCTCACAGAAGCTGCTGGCAACAATGTAGAAGTGTCTCCAGCGCGTTTTGCAACAAAGTACTGGCGCACAAATGTTGCATGGTAACCAGTGACTTGTCTTTGAACTTGGCCGGCAAAATTTTGGGCAAATAAATATTTTAACAGTTGCCGCAGACATGCAACGCACTCTCCGGGAGCATAATTTATGAGTTTGGTCAAATACTGTAGTATTTCTTCAATTAATTTCAGAGCTGGTGCATTTGAAGTTCCAAGCACTACGGTCGCTGGTGGTGCTGATGCCTCCAGACACAGACTCAGCGCATTGAGGCAGCTCTTCAGCAGGGAAATTAATAAGCCACCAGCATCGTGATTTATGGTTATCTGGGAGCAGAGACAAAAGGGAGGAGAGATAGAAAAAATCCAACGGAATGGCGCTTATTGGCAAAACTGTAATGCAGCGCGGACATTAATTCTCAACGCACAGCTAAGTCAAAGAGTTGACGACAAGAGTCAAGTACGTTGCCCGCATTTCGTTGCTTAGAGTATTTTTATAACTAATTGCGAGGAGGCGTTGTCCAAAAGTAAATTGCATATAAAAAAGCGCATTGCGTCGTACGTGAGCTGCAATTGAAGCTGCGGCTGCAAACTGGATAGAATTGGTAAATCTCAGGCCACGTACCCGTAAAACTTTTACCATTTACTAGCGCCAACGCCAGCGACAGCGCCAGTTGCGGCTTAATGGCGGTTTGTCCCGATTTCTCTGCTGTCTATACCTGAGGATTTGCCTTACCTTGTAGCTGTCATTAGCACCTCTTAAAATGTTGTAAAGTTTCATGTAAACGTAATCGCTGGCAAAGTAACCCATCGCCAGCAATGCCGCACGCTCCCCGCTCCCGCTGCTGTTCAGAGTGAAAAGGTCACTTTTGCCCGCCTTGGATGCTTTGCTAGTGCTGCTTGGCTGCACAGGACGCTGATTGCTCACCAGATGATAGTAAATGTTGAGCAGTTTGACGCAGTGGCGCAGCATAAAGTCCAGCTGGGCGGTGGCCAGCACATCGCCAGAGCTGAGCATGCCACCTGTAGGGGGATGTAGAGAACGAGGCAAATATACAGTATGGAAAGTATTCGCAGTATATGATGGCAAAGTTAGCAATGTACGCAGCACGAGCTAATTGAAATGACAACATGCGCTTCAAATTATACAAATCCCGAGTAATTGCAGATCGGAAAATTATTAAATAATTTAATAGATTTCCTATGGTGAAATGGAAACTATCCCAATGTATAAACATCAAAATTAAATAAATAATGAGAAATTAAAGCAAAATGTACGTAGGTATGGACCGCAGAACGCCTTAAAGTATGCTATGATGTACACAAATTCATTTTTTCAGTGTGGGCCTGGATGTGTTCCCGTGTATTCAGGCGTGCAGCATTTCAATTTATATGTCAACAATGCAATGCAATAGTAAATAAATTTATATTTATGCTCGTAAATAAAATGCCAGCACGAAAAATTATTATGAAAATTAATATTTTTCCACAAACAAATTATATTGTAGACGCATAAATATTTATAAAAAAAAATTAAGTGTTCGGGGAGTCATTATAAATAACAACTTTCAGAGCCGCAAACTGAGCGACATCAAGTAAGGGTGATGGGGGTCTGAAGGTTGCATAGCATTAACTAATTAATTGAAAATTTCATATAATGGACCGATGGTTCAGCTCCGTTGCGAATTTATATTTATTTATGTAGACGCATTTTCATAACATTCGAAGAGACCCCAGTCAGATTACAACGGCTTCACGGCAATCATAGAGCAGCATGCAACAGCTGCAGCAGAGCATAATTATATTGGAAAACAAAACAAAAAAATTGACGCAAATGCGACTTTAAAATTCTTTTTAAGGGAACTACAAACTTTTTATTAGTATTAACTGCCCATTACGAATACTCTAATCAGGAAAGACTAGTAATAGCTTTAAAGAAATAAGAGTGATTGAAAAGTGCACAAGTCCGATAGGAACATAAATAGAAGGTAGCTCAAGGTTGCTTAGTACTCTCTGAGAGGAGTGTGTAAGGGTTTGCAATCATAGAATACATCATCTACCCTTTAATAGTTTGAAACGCGATTCTAGTTTGAACTTCGTGTTCAAATTATAAATTGCCTGTAAAGACGGATCAATACTTAATAGAGATTTAATCTTCACTGACAAACCGAAATGTGATCTGCGTACTGTAAAAATGTACCACAACATATTTATCCGTAAAGTTTTCGCCCTTTTTGTTTTGAAATTGATGCTAAAATATACTAAACACTGATACACATAGTTATGTAATATATACATATTTATAAATATTTATTCATTACATGGGGACACTGCGGTTGGAGGTGCGAAAGCGCTCACGGTTTAAAAATGAAATTATTTTCGCATACAAAGATACTCAAATGCAAATTGCATCAGGGTTTTGGGTTGTGAGTGGTACATTTACATTTAATGGTTTATAAATAATTTAATTACTTTTTGATTATGGTGGATTACATTAGCGAACGGGAAATGTGCGGCTTCATACCAGCCCGAAAAAATAGTTGCATGTGTATAACTCTAACTGTGTAGTTGACAGCATAAACAACAATATCAAAATGGGTGGATGTTGTGGAAATGCCAATAATGAAATTAAGTTGAAGTTTGTTTTTTTGTTTAATGCAGTTTGGTAAATTAAATTAAAATGCTTATTACTGGCAGTTTGTACGCCTGTTGTTTTGTTCTTTGTTTTGCTTTTGCTGTTACTTTTAGGTGCAGTTTGCTAATGAGTCAGTTGAACACTTTTTAATTACAGAAAAAAAAATTATATTAAATTGTTAAATGTTTTGAGATTGTCGCATCGAATGTGTAATTTGTCAACGTCTAGCACTGTGCAGTTAGATGCTTTAAATTGCAAATTTATACACGGTGTTAACTATGAAAAATATTTTTGCAGTACCATTTTGATATTCCAGTTACCCAAAAGTTTCTAATTTTCAACAAAAAAAAAGTGCATGAACGTAAATCAAATTAATATGCTGAGTAAAAAATATTTATGCTAATTTGAACTCTGGCTTGTTTAAAATTATAATTTAAGCATTGCAAAAACAAGAAAGAACGTGTATCTCTGAATACCCTTGTAGACCGGAGTTAATCTACTTTAATTCGGAGCTCGAAAAATTATTATGTTTTTGTACGCTTTAAGGAAATTTTCTTTTAAGTTTTCTATTTCACAGCTCTGATCAGAATATTCCACATTTGTGTAGTTGACGTCATGACTGACCGACGCAAAAATATTAATATATACCAAATGTCATTGAGGTTGCTTTAAAAATGAGAGAGTTTCGTTAAAAAAAGGATAGACGTACAGACGGACGTGTCTCTATCTACTCGGCTAGTGGTCAAGCCTATACATACTTTATGGGGTCGGAGATGACACCATCAATGCGTTGCATATGTCACGACAAATTTTAATACACCATATTTAAAAATGTAAGGGATTTGCCCACACCATAGTCTTCATATAATATTTATGCAAATTAAATGACAATTAATTAACAATTAATTAAAATGATTTATATATTTGTTTCAATAGCATTAGTACAATGCAATACAATTAAATAAACATTTATATATGTAATTTTTCCCTCATGAAATGTTGCTTAATTTAAATTAGCTCAGTCATGTTGCATTCCAGACCCAGAGGTCCAAAGGTGTACTAAGCCATTGCATTCGTTACCAATTCAATGAATACCAAGAATGCATTCAGACATGCAAAGGCAGTCAACGAACGAATAAAAGCATTTGAATGGGAATAGCCTAAGATAATAACTACGCACACACTATAAGTGTATATATTATATGTTCATGCTCATGGAAATGGCATTGTGCTTTGCACAAGAGTTAGCTTAAGAGTTTGTTTGGGCGGCGCTCACCTGCCATTAATTTGGATATTACGTCAATCAAATCTTGCTGACAATTTAAGTCACCAGCTGTTGCACTGTTGTAATAGGCGTAGCTCATGCAGATGTCGATGAAATTGAATTCCATCCAGGCCTGTTGATAGTCAACATAATTGAAGTGTTTCAGCAACAAGCGCAGCGCGTAAATTATACCATACTGTCAAATGATAGAATGTGGTTTTTGTTGTTACAGTTACTTACTCTTATGGGAATCGAGCGAACACAAATATTTACCTGAACATTTTTATCATTTAGCGTCATCAACTTATTTGTCATGCGATACAAAACTTTTGCCAAAACTTTTTCTTCTTGTGCAACTTGACGTTGAAATCCAGAAGCAAAAACATGCCCATCAGCAATACCGACGCCGTAACTGCCATCAAAGTATGCCGACGCCGCAGCGGCTGCACCTTCTATGGTAACACCACCAAACGTGCCAGCATCTGTGGTGCCGGCATACGGCCCGTGACCGTACTCTCCACCATCCAATGTTGCCATCGGCGCCGCAATTGTAGAGCTCGGCCGGAATAAATTTCGCAACGTCACAGACATGCTGCCAAATATGCGATAGTCGAAAAAATCCCAAAGCAAATTGAAATTAGTTTTTTGAGTTTCAGCATTCATGTTGCCTTCCTCAAATCGTGTTCCTGTTGCTGTTGCGGTTGCTGTTGTGCTTAGTTGCTCCTGTTGGCGACCTGTTTGCATTATGAAGCGACATAGACAAAAGGCAGCATGCTCCCGTACACGCGCATCATCGTCGCCCAGTAACTGCAGAAGTTCGTCCATCAGTTCAGCCTGCAGTGATCGAAAACCGTTTCGGGTCAGTTGATAACAGGTTGTAAATCAAAAAAGCCAGCGCCAAGTTTCCCCGGTGCCCCATTATACATGTGAATTCGCATTTATGACCACCTTTATGATGTTGTTGCACAAATATTTATTTTTTTCGGAGAAGTCCACGAAGAAGGCCACATTTCTGTGCAGCATTTCCGATGAATCACAGAATATGGCTTAATTTTGACAAAAGCGTAATTTTTAGATGCCAAATTGTAAAAATATCTTGATTCAATACAAATAATGAAGCTGGAAAACAAGCGATATCGTAATCGTAATCATACGCCCCAAACATTGAAAAATCATCAATGAACTCTTAGAGTGTGGTGATTTTAGCTCTAAGGCTTTTTCAAACTTTGGATTAAAAAGATTAAAAAAGTTATAGGATTTTCGATGGGCGGGAAATTTGCCCACTCTTCGCAGATTTCTCTCAATAATAGACGTTTACAATGTTGAACTTTCAATGAGGTTACTAGCAATTTCAATTATAATGAGACTAAGATGGTGAGATATTATCGAATTCACAATTTTAGACCACCATTTTTGGTATCCTTTGTTATTCAACATTTTAGCACTATTAAAAAAATATTCATTTAACTTACTGCTGTCCTTCTAGTCAGTTCTAATTTGATAAAAAAAAAATTTGTTTAAACATTTTGCTTAACCAAAAGACATTCAATCAAAGGCTTTTTTATTCTACTAAGAAGTTTCATTTCTCCTATCTCAGACAGCAGCTCACAATTGTTAGCCAACTCTTTAATCTGTGTACACGTAAGTAGAACTTTCCTTTTACCATTTAGCAAATTGCTTGGCTTTGTCAAAATAATAAATCAACAAATGCCGAGTATATGTATACAAAAAACGTAAAAGCCAAACCAAACTGTCATTCGGATTGTCTTGTACTGGGGGCAGCCTCCAACTGCAGCAAAAAGAGGCACACTTCAGTGAACAAAAGTTCAATAAGAGTATGTTGGCCGAGGCATGCTACAGGGAAGGGTCCACTTTAACTGATTTTCAAGGAGCTGCCAGTAAAGAGAGGAACGAAAGCAAGAAATAATCTGCACAATAAACAAGTCAAGTTGCTGGATCTGAACAAGAATTTCTTAAGGTTTTGCAATAAGGCAATTCATCTGCTTACCTCATAAGTGTAGGCAATGTCATTGTTGTAAGTGCCTGGTATCCAGTTGCAGGCGATTGATGCTCCCTGACACTGATCCTTTAGATCCTGCACATCATCATTGTCTTTGTTATTGTTATTATTGTCAGATGTACAATCGAAATTTGCGTAGTAGGCACGCAGCAGTACGTAATTTAAATTGGAAATAACTTCAGCATATTTATTTTGGACCAACCAATATTTATTGTGACGACAAAGTCGAAGTTTGCTCAAGAGCAATTTTGGTGAAATGGCAAACACACAGCACGGTCCAGGCTCATTATATTGGACGTTGTTGTTGCTCTGATGCTGCTGCTGCGTATGCAGCTGCATGCGATTCGATTGCAATCCAAAATCATTCAAAAGAGCAGCCAGCATCTCATCATTATCAGTGGACGAGGACCTGACACATATCCTGGTCTCGTCTGTCGTCGAATTGTCATCGTTAGAGTGCCATTGTTGCTGCTCCTGCTGCTGCTCGTGCTGCTGACTGCTTAAGGCATTATCCAGATTCTTTGCAAAAGTTTGCGGCCCAAATGTTTTGAAATGGCCTGTGCTCCTTTGTTGTCCACTTGGTCCCTGCAACTGCTGTCGCTTCTGATGAGCATGATAATGACATGGCGGCGTTGTCAAATATTTGGACACCACATGCGGAAATATCTTATCGAATGCATTCAACGCTTGTATGACCACTGTGTGTATCTCGTCCTCAAAGCCCTGCAAATGTGCAAAAGCAGAAAAACTTTTTGGTTAAATTTCAGCTTTGCGCTGCTAAGCGAATTTGTGTTGTATTGTTTGCCCAAGCAAAAAATTTTGCACAAGCAGATGTGTGTGTGGCAGGGAGTGTGTGCATTTTTAACGAATCCTAACAAGCTCTTCCTTGGCCTTGTGTAAAGGGCTATTGTTATCACAGTTGCCCTGCTCCAAGGAACACGATCTCACTCTGCATACTATTCCATATACCATATGTATAGCAATACATCCACTGTGGCTGGTAAGAAGTTCCATTGAGACGGATT
Organism: Drosophila atroscutellata; assembly: GCA_035041605.1. NCBI lineage: Eukaryota > Metazoa > Arthropoda > Insecta > Diptera > Drosophilidae > Drosophila > Drosophila atroscutellata. The sequence continues at coordinate 58,578 of JAWNLA010000028.1, forward strand.
TGAAGGCATTATAAGGGGTTGGCATCTTATGTGATTTGCAATTCGCACGTATGCGCTGCGCCGCTTGCAGCTCGTTACATAACAACATTGCATAATCAAATTGCGCTTTTGGGCGGGCCAAGCTCAATTTAAATTTTGGCTGTCCACTAAATTATTGAATTCAATAAGAAACACCCCAATCCGAAAGCACGGCCACATTCCACTATAAGTATATATGCATGTGTGGATGTGTGTGCCTAACGATTCTCAAGAGAGAAATCAATGTGCAAGTTATGCGCACATTCTCCATTTGTCTGCGATTGTGTGTGTGTCTGTGTGTGGGTGGGTTTGGAATTGGGACTGGCAACGGATGCGCTGTTCCCCTTAGAGGCATTTGCACTTGCATATTGCGAATGCGATAAGAATTTTCTTTTTTATTTTAAAATGAAAAACATCCTGACACAAAATGCTGCTGGCTAAGTTGCAGCTGCAGCTGCAACGGCAAACTGAGTGCTGGAAAAATATTCAAAACCTTGCAGCAAGCAGCAGTCATTGATATGGACACGTGTCTGTGAAGGTATGTATGTGTTAAAATATGTTAGCTTGTTGGTTTAACATAGAAAAAAGGCGTACAGCGAAAAGGTGGAGGCGCATATATGCCACTACTCTGAAAGGGAACACAAACATAGCAGCGTATGCGTTATGCATAAGGGAAGATTCAGGGGCGAGGGAATGTGTGAAATGGCAGATACGAGTGTATATATGAATAGATAAATGCATGTGTAGCATCGTTTGCCACATTAAGTAGTGCCAGATAAGCCGACGCACACAAACATCGAGTTTTCAAAAGACTGCCGCCGGGCGCCTTTGGCTAAGCAACACCACTATTGTTGCCAGTATGCGGTGCATTGTAAGGAATGCCTACCTTAAGCAAAATGGCCAGTAGATGCGACAGTTCGAGTCCTCGCTGTAGCTGCATGCAGCTACCTGCTCGGCTTGCTTGCACAAAATTGCCTACAATTTGCTGAACGCCACCGCGCAAAATGGGATCACAGTGTGAGTAGAAAAGCAACACATCTGACAACGCTTGACCGCCAGTGGCACTTGTCGGCTTAGCTGTAGGCATGCTGATGCAGCTCGTACGACATCGCATCGATTTTGTGCGCTTAGGCGGTAACGGCGGCAGCGCAAGTGGTGGTGCATCCTCCGCCGCAATCGTAATGCGATATGAGCCGCCAATGATCTCTGATCTGGAGAGTTGGGTATCGGCAGTGCTCGGCTGCTGTTGATTTGGGTTTCGCCCGACCTCCAGTTGGCGCTGAAGCAGCGCGGCATCGGCGCTACGACTAAGCTGGCTGGGCTGCTGCAGATAGGCAGGACAGGTGCTGGGTCCAAAGTGATCGTCCTTAATGTCCAGCAGCAGTTCATTATCATCGTCACCAATTTCGGCTTCTAACAGCGATCCAGTCATAGATGGGAATAGTTCCGTGCTATGTTTTGAATTGTTGCTGCTCTGCGGACTGGAAGCTTGTGTGCTTTCAGCACTCGCAGCACAGTTAAACTCAACAAGCAGCTCCAGCTCTTGGTCACTGATCTCTAGGGGCAACTGCAGGACACGCGGCGACAGTCGCACACACTGGGCAATGCCAGCCAGCGAAAGGCTCTTAATCGACACACGACTAACACTGTCTGGTTGCAAGCTCGATGCCTGGCCACTTAGTAGGAAACGTGCGGCCAGCAAACGTGATGTGTAGTAGAGAAGCGGTTGCTCGAGGATGCTTCCAATTTTAACGCTAATTAGCGCACGGCCCGATACCGTTTGCCTCAGCGGTGAGCTCTCCGCCAAAAAGGGATTAGCTACGCGATGATAAAGAATCTAATTAGTTGCTGTGCAAGGACAGCTGGTAGCTTACCGTTGGGTGTGCGACGCATCTGTGGCTCCATTTCATCGTCTGCTTTCGTAGGGGTAGCTGCAGCGGCTGGCGCATCCATCAGCAACGCCGTGGACGGCGTGTAAGAGGCACTGACCGATGCTGAACCAGACATCTCCTCGACTGGTGTGGGCGTCTCTGTTATGGAAAGCTGACGCTCTGATACACCAGCCACATTGCTGCTGGCCAATGAGCTCAAAGAGAGCGTTAGAGAAGCTGTCGATGCGGCATCCGATTTATCAGTGGTTGGCGTCGACTTGATTGGCGTAGATTTGGGGCCGCTAGATTGACGAAAGAGCTTACTCACCGACTCGGAGGCTGCAAAAAAAAAAAAAACTTTTCCAGATAACTTTGCCAGATACACTAGCGTCCTGCAAGAGCTTCGTTCAGGCTAATTGTGGAATGCCTGTCAGCCTGCTTATCCCAGCAGCTACCCGCCATCGACAACAATTTATAGCCAATTACCAGGTATTTTTCTAAACACAAAACGGCAATGAAAATGATCTCTAAGCCCACAAAGTTGTAATCACTGTCAGCGGTGCTTAAGGGCTGTCTGCTATTAGACTCTTTTATCCAACTAATCAAATTGTATTTTCAATTGTATTAGCTTGATTCTGCTACCGCAACAATTGACGAATGATGATGCTTCAGTTGTAGCTTATATAATATTTGCCACTCGAGTTGTCAAACTAAAATCCCAATGTTAAAAACTTTTATTATCTTTTACTATGCAGTTAACTTACGTCGCTCTTTCTTAATCCTGCCCCAGCTACTATTAAAAATTAATTAAAAATCCAAATTTAGCAGGAAGCGAGACTGTAACCCATTCGCCGTAACCGCAATTGAGTTGGCTTAAAAATTTGATTTTATTTTGCTGCTGTATCTGTCAGTTACAATTCCTGTTAACGTTGTTGGGGTTTTCTGTATTTTTTAATGGACGTTCTGCCTGCAAGCTAGCGATGTGGAAGTTAAAGCAGCACTGAGAAAGGGAAATTCAGAAACCAAACTTCCGTTGGAGATCCGCTGTAAGTGGATAGGAATTTATACCAAACACTTAGTGCATAATATTTCGGCAGCTAATGGCCTTATTCAAACTGGAGACTGCTAAAAATTCAAGTCTAATATTAAAAGCAATAGTTAACAATTTTTAGGAATATATAAGTGGAGCCTAAGAATTGGTTGCTAAAACCCCCAAGCAAAACCGTAAACATGTATGCTAAATTTTCCGTTCTGAGTATATACTGATGCTCTTACACTTTGGTATCAAAGTATAACAAGTGAAAATACATAAAAATTAAGTCGTCTCCGAAAAAGCCAAAGGATTGCGAAAAACCCGTGCGAAACGTGGCAGTCACGAACGGACAGAGCGCAAGCCCAAGAAGTGGAACTTTTCAAGGCAAGGCTAGGGAAATGTGGGCTGTCACTTTATGGGTGACACATAACCAAAATATACACTTTATGATGTCAGAGGCACCTCCATGAACATGTTGTAAACTTAAAAAGCAAAATATCCCCTGTAAGGATATCAAAAACCATTTGTAAAATCATCATCAGCCGAATGTCATATAACTCTGTTTATTAAAGCGATGAACTGATATTTAAAAATTGCAATGTTATTATACAAGCATACATCGTGATAATATAATCAGCAGTAAGGGCATATAAATTACTTTGTTTTAGCAACCATTGTGGGTATGCCATAACTAGAAAGGGAGCGGTATTCGAGCAGAGTAAAATGGCTGATAGCGCATAAGTACACAGCAAAAAACCAGCAGCAGCGAGCGTAAAACCAACAACATCAGCTGTAGTTGCAAGAGCAGCGAAATGAACGCCAAATCCTCTGGCCTAGCTTACTGCTCAGCCTGCATGGGCTGGCTGCTTGGCAATGCTAAATAAACTGAAACAGCAACACACACAAACACAAGCTCACACATACACACACAAAGATGTAAACTTGCATACATGCAATTTGAGTAACCGCATTTTATCACGTATCCCATTTGTCTTAACCACTTTGTTGCCAACTTGCAGTGTGATGCTTTGGCCAAGCAGTAGCAATAGAGGAGGAGGAAGGCGATGCAGCCAGGGGTTTGGGATTGTTCGCGGCAAATACATTGCCATGTGTCAAGCTTAATACGAAGCCCGCACGCGGACAGACAGACATACAGAAAGAGACATTTACGTCAAATAGCTGTTTAAACGGTCTTAAATATTTTTTTTTGTGTTCCACATATGAATACAACACTTTTTTTCCTAATGACACTAACTGTAACACAACTCATTCGCTCTATGTAATGAAGAGCTAATTTTTTACTCTGATACTGAAGGTGGAAAAGTATATTGGTTTTATGCAACGCCTGCCATTATGTCTGTCCGTGATACATCAATTAACATAAATTAATAATAATCGATAAGGCCATATATCTTCCTCAATTTAAAGTGCTTAGCGAATAAATAATATGTATGCAGCAACTGTAGTTTTCTCAATCAAAATCAATTTTATTTTGGCAAATGGCAAATGGCATATATTGTTTGATAATTCAATTGACTTTAGTATTGTTGTTGCTTACACTGTTGTCGCTGCTGTTGTCATATCAATAGACGAGAGCAAAAAAACAACAAAAAGTTGCTAGCAACGCGCAACCAATGAAGCGACAAATGATGCATGCAACTTGTCTGCACTCCCTTCACCTTCCCACTCTCTCTCTCCGTCTCTCTCTCTCTCTCTCTCTCTCTCTCTCTCTCTATCTCTCTCTCTATCTCTCTCTATCCCTTTCTGGTTTTGTGTTTGTTTGCATTTGTGCGCAGGCAGTTACTTGTGCGAGCATTGCCTAATTTAATTAAGCTGTTTGTTGGTGCTGTTCTTGTTGACTCCATAGAGACTCGGCAACATGGCGAACAACAACAATTACGCTTCATTAAATTGCAAGTGCAATTGGCAAAAGGCAACATGCAAATTCGTTGCCAACGTGTTGTCTGCCTCTACAGGGTTTCCCTCATTCCGTCTCCTGCCCTCTTTGCCTGTCAACTACAATTATGCAAATAATTTGATTGCTATGCTCAAATATTGTAAATAAATGTGGTGAAATGGAAAACCAAAACGGCAGACCGCGAAATAAAATAAAAATCTAATAAAATCATAAATCGTAAAATTGGTTTCAAATTGCTCGCCGAGTTGCATTTATAAAATATTTGTATAGACACAACACCAAAGTTATTGTAGTATATTACGGACCACATTTTTTAAAATATGGGAATAAATATTTTGTAACATTTAATTTTTATATAAAAAAAAAAATTGTGTCAAACACAAGTATGAGAAAAATATTTAACTGTTGTATCTGACATATTTAATATTAATATTAAATACAATTTATCAACAATTCATTCTACAGATATTACAAAAAATTAATCTATAAATTGGTTCGATAAACTCACCTGCATTTGAATGTGACAACAAATTGTTAAAGAATGTACCAATTGTTGTGACATCTGGCATTGACCCCGTTGTCTCTGGTGCTGTAACTGAAGCTGCTGCTGTTGGTGTCTGTTCCTCCCTTACGCCAGCAATTGTTATTTCCGCATCAAAATCTATGCTATTGAAGGATTCATTGTCGATGTCACTCAAATGCTGGGATCTATCATCACTAGCAAGCAGATTCTGCAACGACGACTGATGCTGAACGGCCGGAGGTTTAGGCGATTGTGCACTTCTATTCTCGTTGCCAGTTTGTGCAACAATTGTTGCTGCTGTTACGCTAGTTGTATTTGACACTTTCAATGCCGCTGGCATAGTCTGTTGTGCTTCATTTAGTTGCGACAGCGTTGTAAAGCCTTCGTACTCATCATCCACAATGGCGCTTAGCAACTCCATGTCATCGTCACCATCATCATCATCACCATCATCATCATCACCATCATCATCACCATGCTCATGCTGCAGGAGCTCCTCGTCATCCGATGCGCTGCTACCAACGCATTCGCTAATGCTGCGTGCTGCATTTCTAATATGATGTCGCGCTGTTTTTTTGACTGCCGGTTGTGAATGTGGGAAAAAGCGAGAATGCCCATTGGGTTAGCTTTACAATTTGTACGAATGGTCGTGGAGCTATACGGCTATACTGGCTGGTGGCGGCGAATGTAAATTTCATTTTGACTTCATTTTACATGCGCCGCCGCCTAAAAGCATGCACTAATAATTTTCATATGTGCATTGTGTGCGAGGGGTGGGCAAAAAGGAAGATATGAGTGCGACAGTGGTATTGCTCAATTTTCCTGATTTCAGTGCGGTCTATCTGTTAGTTTGTCTGCCTGTCTGTTAGTGTATCTACTCGCCAGTCTGTCAGCTTGTCCCGCTTGAACATGAGTGCACAGGCAAACACATACTCACCCACACACAGAAAGAGAGAGAGAGAGAGAGTAGTTACGCCCAGCATTATTTACTTTACCTTCATCAGGAGCGGAATTCGCAGCAGCATCTTTCTCAGTGTCAGCATCATCAGGCACGGCATTAATTCCCACGACTTGCAGCGAGCTGATGCCAATCTGCAGTTGTTGTTGTTTTTGTTGGCACTTTTGCTGGTGCAGTTTGCTTTTTGAATTCTTTTCCATTTGCATTTGTCGTGGTGGCATTCGCTGCTTTTCTCTTGTCCCCGCCACTTCGTAATTTCTCAATTGGAATATTTGATTTTTTAATGATTTCCTTCGCCGCAAATACTCATTGTGCTCCAGTTGTTGATTGCATAGAAGTTTGCGCAAACTTTGTGCAAGTCCACTTTTGCCGCCTGCTGCCAACTGCATCACCGCACCACAGCCATCGTGGAGCGCCTGAAGTATGGCATTGATGACCTCTAGTGCGCCATTTATGATGGCGTGATTCGCTGTATGCTGCGTGCTCAGCAGGTGCAAGCAATAATCATAAATTTCAATAATTTGCCGACAGTCGGACATAGCTGCCACCGGTTGTCCAGCATCCGTCGAAGAATCGCCTTCATCCTGGTAATCAGCACAGTAGCCGCGTATGAGCTGCGGTAACAGTAGGCGCAAGACACCCAAGGATCCCAGCACGGAGCTAGTTTGCTGATCCATAAGCAGCGTTTCTACAGTAAATGCATATGAGTACAGACAATTAGCACCTTCTCTTTTATTTTATATATCCCTTATACTTATTTCTATAAAGCAATGAGGTCGTTAAGGTTATAAGTCAACTTAATATGCGCTTGCAATTTATATGCTTTGAATAATAAACGCCGAGTGTAATAGATGTTAAATTGAAAACTCACATTTTGTGCAGCCCGCTCAGCTTATGAATGCCGTTCTCTCAAATTAAAAAGGAAACTTTAAACTTTGCAGCATTGTACGTCTACCTCACTCTACCTCACAAACATACGCTAAAATACCTTTGGCCAATTGCAGTTTATATTTCTTGGAAACTTTTTCGCTCGATCTCGTATGCCTGGCAACAAAGTGCCACCAATTAAATTTATCTCATTGAAAAGTTTTCATCTTATATTTATAGACTTTGTGTCGGCACACACGCAGAAATACACACGGGCGGCACATAGGCTGCGCTGAATATTTCTTTGCTTGGTTATTTCTCTCATTTTATTACATGTACGCTACCAATCACAAAATGCCATGTTGCAACTTTGTTACCCAATTAGTTTGTTTTGGGTAGCGTATAATTGAAAACACATTTTGCCCTTCAGCCCAAGTGCAGGAGCAACTTTTATATGACCCTCCAATTGACTTTGGCTAACAGAAAAACTTGTTGCCTATCAATTAATAGCGACATAAGCCGCAAGAACTTTGGTCATGGTGTAAATGGACTCAATTTCAAAGCAAGTTAAAGCCACTCACTCAATGGCTAATAAAGAGCTATGTGTTTAATATCTCAAATTAATATTAAATGCAGCCAATAAACACTGAATTTTCTATCTTCTCCTGAACCGTTACTTATGCAACATTTATCAGTTCATTTTTGAAATATTAAAGTTGATTGAATGGAAGGGCACAAGAGGCTGACTGCATGCCAATCGCATGCATAAGCAATGATTAAACGTTTCTAACTGAGTCGATGATTTTGACATGCTTAAAGTATGCATATAATGGCACTGTAGATTGAAATAAGCAATAAAGTTATCTAATATACTAATCATTAGTTGCAAATACATATATATGAAACTGAGTCAAATATTTATATAAGCATTAATTATTTTACTAGTGCAGACGGTATAAAATTGTGAGCCATGACAAAAGCAATTTCTGGTAATTTGGTAGCTTGTTAACTTGGTCACTTGGCTATTTGTGTACAAGTTAAACTTTTTTGTGATTCCAGCGAATAGATGCGACAATTGCTGTCTGCATAAATTTAGGGCAGCTGTTGTTTGGCTCGTTGTTTATAAAGTTGATTATCCTTTTAAAGCTGCACAGGAATGAATATCTGATTCAATTTCGCATGAATTATTACAGGGAAGTGTCCAAGTGCATAAATTTCATTTTGCTGCCTTACAACCTCAAATAAACAGACAAACAGCTCAGAAAGAGAACCAACAGCAATAGCGTTAAGGAGACCTTACTCTGCGAATATTTGCTGGGGACATGACAAGGCGCAACGCACAAGACACAAGGCACCTCCAAGTGGGTGGAGAGGGAGCAAGTGTGACAAGTACTATACTGATGGTTGCCATAAAAAGAGGCGGCAGACTGTGCGCTGAGTAGTTATTTTTGTTGTGGATGCCAGCTATTGTGGTATTCACTTGCCTAGGAGTGGCTTAAAGTTGACACAGCCACAGTAACACAGAGCAGGAGGATAAGTGTTGAAGGAGTTGATTCGAAGGTAAACAACAGCCGAAAAGCGCAATGTTCTACCGGAAAGATGGTATTGCAATAATGTTGGTATTATATACACAATAAGTACTTTGACAAGCAAAGCTATTATCTTAGTTTAAGCAGAATAGTAATAATATTGCACAACACTTAAAAAATAATACAATCAGTATGTCAAGACTTGAATAAGGTTTGATATAACTTAAAGAGTCGACCTGCATTTATGTAGTAGAAATCGGTTCATAGAATTGTAATGTACATATTTGTGCATGCATTTACCTTATAAAAAACCAATAAAAAATGTTTCATGAAAATTCAATAAAATATGATTGACGTTTCAAAAAGCTTGTTGACTATTTTTTTTAACATTTTATGTGTTTAGATCTTTTACAATGAAGGCTTGCACTTCCCATGTTGTTTTTATTCATATTGTCGGCAGTTATTGCTACAGTTGCCAGCCAGCAAAACGAAAATCGAAACAAATAAAACAAAAACAAAAACAAAAACAGTAGAAAATAGTTTGCATTTCGGAGTCGAACATTAAACACCCTAAATATAGGTAGTGTGGTTTATAGACCGCACCACAAGAACTCACACGCAATAAAAAAATATAAATTATTTCAACTGGCATTTTAGTTTTAGGTACACTTGTCCCTCGCGCTAACCGACACAGAGATAAACAAAGGTCATAGAGATGTGTTATGACTGCATGTGATTGCATTTACAGGTAGATTGTACAGACATCAACGGGAAATAAATACGAAAACACAGTTTGTATTTATAATGCCTTTGTGGATACCATATGAAAAAATACTCATATATGTAAATACATATATATATATATATATATATATATATATATATATACATATAAGTATTTGGATATATGGGTGTGTATTGCCAATGTATTTGACACTTTATGTCCGTTATACGCTTTTTAAATAGCTTTTAAGTGCTGGTGTCGCGTAAATACAACAACAAACCCAAACTGCAACAAAATTTGGCGCACAAATTAGCTCAAAAACAAAAGCAATCAATGAGAATAGAAATAATTCTAAATATTCGTAGCAATAAATGAAACAGCCGAGCTGCATTAATGACTCTGTACGTGCACATCTCATATCCTGCAATTGTTGGCTTACCAATCACTTTGTTTAGTCCATGTCTAGCCATAAGGCTTCTATTGCGCGCATGCTCAATCAAAGTCATGCAATTTTGGGCCGAACAGCGACGCTTAACCGCACAATCAGAGCTGATGTTGTCAAGAAACGTCTGCAATGAAAGAAATTTAGAAATCAGTCAACAACTAACGAAATCTACTAATGCCACCTGCTGCTAGTTGACAGATGGGTTGATATAGCTTGCCAACTTGTCTAAATAAAATGGATTTTCAGTTTAATGTTGAAAACTAAGGAATTTAATTAACTTAACTTACAATTCTTACAGCCAAAAAAAAAAAATCTCCGTGCCATAACTAAGCCAAAACTTGGAAAAACTCTATATTACATATTCCATATTCCATACTATATTCTATAAATATGTGCAACAAGTTAACATTTTTTAAGAAGCTATATCTAAATGAATATCTCTATTAGCTGATTTACCTCAAAAAGTTTGCACGTTTCACTATCGTTGAGACCCTGTTGCACGTGATGACCAAAATGCTTTAGGAAATCGCAGAGTGTCTCTTGCAACTGCGTCTCCTTCCGCTGCGATATGATGGAAATGCATTTTAGCAGGCGCACAGCATACCATTTGATGTGTTTTTCCTTGATTTGCGGTGCATAGTAGGAGAACAAATTCAGGCATATGCGAAGCGAACTGGTAACACAACAGAAATTAATATTATTTTGGGTAATACAAAATATGTAAGAGATTATACATACCGCTGATTACCGTTCCGCTTGATCTCCCCGTACAAATCCATCAAGATGCGACTGACCCGTGTTTTTTCCAAGGAGCGAAAGATTTTATTAAGGTTTTCCTCGGCACTCATTCGCACCACCGAGTCAAAATCCTCGCAAAATAGCAATAGCACATTTGTGGCTGTGCCACAGTGCGCCGCATAATTGATGTGAGCGGCAAGCGCCGGTGACATTATGCACTCGGCAATTTGCTGGAAGCAGGCAATCTTTTGCTTTTGGCTGTGAAATGAGTCACAATTGTACAGTTAGTGAAACGAATAATACTTTAAGTTGGCGCATCCAAATTGGATAGGCTTTAACAGGATTGGTCTTTAGAGCCCCCTTCATTTTTTTTTTTCTGTCATTTACGGAACCAATTATCGGCCTCTGACTTTAGTTTGGACAACTAGTCACCCGGGATGACATCATACCGGATGTGCAATGCATTTCAGTTTTGAAGCTTCTGCAGCAGCTCGTTGCAATGTTGTTCGATCAATAACTATATTAGTGAGCTTTATATACACGACTTTTGCCCAATGTCCTTTTGCGCTATGACAAACTGTTGCTGGTCTATTGCAGCCTCGGAAAGAATTAAATCGTATTCAAACCATCGCTCACCTGCATTCTGTGTTACGCAGCTGGTCCACAAAGCCTGTGAATTTTTCGTAAGCCATAGACTTGTCCATTTCGTAGAGTTAGCTGTAACTTAACAATTGTGTGGTTATCACATTTTAATTATTTGCAATCGTCCAACGTTTTATCGGTGCAAATTTTCTTTGTTATTATGCTTCCTCTTGCTACTGAGAGCGCACAGCGAACAGCTGTTTTGTGCAACTGCTAGGCAGCACTGGAATCGCGGGGCTGCCAACTCAACTAACGAACTGTTAGTGCTGTATAATAGTCCAAACATTTTAAGCGCCAATTAAAATTTAAAATGCGTGCATCCGCAATACTTTAATTAAGATATTACATTTTTGATTGGTATTTTATTCATGTCGATTGTTATTTATACATTATTACATAAGTTTTGTTGCTTAAATAAGAACAATTTAGTTATATTCGTTTTTTTTTGTTCGCCGAGAACTTTTCATTCCGCTTTCATATAATTCTAATATTTTATATTATTATGTAAGTAGTGTAGTTGACATAAGTGTATTTAATTACGTTTTAACTCAAAAAACTTAAACCCTTACAAAAATGCCTTAAGCTACTTAATTTTTATAACAAACCCACCATTTTTTGTTTTTTATTTGCTTCTTTCTGTTTACGTCTATTCCTCCAAACTTGAATTTGAGTGCAATATCAAAACAAAAAAAAAAGTACAATCACAGTCCATTGAAAATATATTAAATTAGTTGTGTGCTTTTAGCCCGTTTGATTTTTTTTTTTTTTTTGTATTTTTTACTTCTTTTGTTTTTTTGATTATTTTTTAAAGAAATACGATTCTGAAAGAAAATTGTGTAATTATTCTACACTTGCTTTGTGTCGATGGTTATTTGATTTTCTTTGTATGCTTTGCGATAAAGTTGCTGTTCTAAATATTTACAACATTTTATTTATATACCTAAACCTTACATTTTACGCAACGAAAGTGTGCAAAACTTAATTTAAGGAAAAGTGTGCAAAAACGGGTGAATACAAGAAAACAAATTGCGTGCGCTTAAATAATTTATGACATTTTGGGCTGATCAGTAGAAGTAAAAGAAAAAAGGAGATAGTAAAGACCGAAATAATAACAGCAACTGAGAACTCGCTGGGACTTCAGGATTTTGAAGAAGGGAAGGATATAAGAGGGGAGGTTAGGGGTGTGGGAATGACTACTAAAAGCGGCCAAGTCTAGGCGCAAACTAAATTAGTTTGACGTATTTAAAATTAGTTGATCTATAACATAAGCTCCGCTTCAGCCGCGCTTGGAGCGCAGCACCAGAAGCGTCAGCACCAGAAAGCCCAAAATCCAGGACAGCGTGCTCACATAACCAATATACACATCCGTCTCGAATATCGCCCAACCACGCGTCAGTATGGAGCGCAGCGAGGATGTGGCCAATGTCAGCGGCAGGCACAGCGAAATGTATCTGTAAAATAGGTGGAACGCTTGAGGCAATCTCTTAAGAGCATAAGACATTTATTGAGCTCACCTCAGCACAACAGGCATTCCCTCAATGGGCCAAATAACGCCTGATAGCAGCAATGTAGGATAGAAAGAGCCCAGAGCCAACTGTATGGCATTACGTTCCAGCTCGCAGATAGAGGATATGAGGAAACCGAAACACATACCGCACATGCCCTGCAGCAGCGTAAGCACAATCACCCAGAATAGATCACCATTATTGGTCACACCAAAGACGACCAGCATGAAGATAAGCACCAACGTCGTCTGGCCACACATGACCACAAACTGGGTGATCACATGCGAGAAAAGAATCTCACCTGGCGAGACGCCAGCAACCCATGACCGATCCAGCAAGCCCTAAGCAATGAGTAAGATTCATAAATTTAATAATAATTTTAAATAAATTAATTTTAAAATTAAATATTCGAATACATTTTAGCAGGTTGATCAAATTGTATTTCAATGATGTTTGATTCTTCAAAAGTGAATATTATTGTTTCTCTTCAAAGAAATTAAATTTTTTTATTTTTTATTCTGAATGAACATTAACACTTCAATTATTTACTTACAGTAACATACTGTCAGATTTACAATACTTGTGAAGTGCTAAACTATTATATTTATTCTTTACCAACCTCAGTGCGTTCGATAATCAGCGCCGATGACGTCAAAGCCACAGCCAAGAAAAAAACAATGCTAAAAAAAGTATAAGCAACATATATATTAATTGTTATAATGGAAATGCATTATATTCACACTTACGTCAAAATCACGCCAGGTGCAACGAAATCGGTGAAGGATGGATTCATGGTGCCATAGATGGGCTCCTTAAACTGTATGGGCACGTCGCCCAGCTTGGGATTGTTGCCACACTGGCCGAGCAAACCCATGGCAAAGTCACGATAGGCCAATTGAATGTCGCGATTAAGCATGACGCCGATCTGTTGATTGGACATGTCTAGCCACACCTTAACCTCGGACTGCTCAATCGTCTCGTCATCCGAATCGCGCCCCAAAGCAGCGCGTGCCGTAAAGGCGTCCGTAAAGTTCTCCGTTATATAGACAGCGCCCCAAGCATCGCCGCGTCGCACCGCCGCCTTTGCATCCTCAATGTCCGTATAATATGTCTTAACCACGCTGGTGTTCAGATGGTTTAAATAACGACAACCCAGATTGGCAAAGTGACAGCCATCCTCCCAATAGCAGGTATCCTATCAGGAGAACACAATATTTATTAGAAAATTACCAATATATTTAACTATCTTTATCAGTGACTTATTAATTAGAATATCGCAAAAAAGAACTAACCGATTCTAATATCATCATAATAATATTCTACTATAAATAATCGTAAATAATCGAAAGTGAATGGAAATAAATTCAGGTTGTACAGATGGTTAGACAAAAATTGAAGGCACCCACCGTGTTGTTCATTTCGTTGTTGACAATGGCTAAATTGAGGCCCTGCGGATCCCGGCCAATGGCTAAACAGAAGAGTATAACCTGCATCACAGGCAGCGCAAAAATGAACAGCATAACGCCAACATTGCGCCACATGCGGAGCATATTCTTGGTTAGCAGTGCGCGTATTTTGCCCTTTGAGGTGACCTTGCACAGATCCGCAAAACAATCTTGACAGCTCTCCTCATCGTTGGGATTGTTATATCGCTTAGATGGTGGCGGACTGTACGGCTCCTGGTTTAACTGTGAAGACATGGGAACGTTTGTTAGAAGCCTGATTAAAGGCGCTGTGATGGGGAGTCAACAAACCGTGTATATGGAGCCATTGCTATCATTGACGAGCACTTCCTTGCTCTGGTGGAAATTAAGACCTACAACGCCGCCTTCCTGACTGGAGCTGGGCTTGTCCATCTTGCTGCCAAAGGCCATGGCATGCAATGAAATGTTGTTACTGTCAGCGAAATCAATAACGAGCACACGAACACGAATACAGAGACACACAGATGGATTGTTATACAGTTTGCAAGCATGCGAGTGCCGGGTCAAATGATAATCGGAAGAGACAAAGATTAGGTGAGGGTCGGAATTACGTTTTTGTGTTTCAGTTGCGGTTAATTGCAACGTGCAGCATGCAGAGCAAAGAGTTGGGACTCACCTGAAGTTCACATAAGTTACATCGCCCTTTTCGCTCTGAATGCGCGAGAGCTTCAGAAACACATCCTCCAGGCTGATGCACTTGTACATGGACAGCAGCATACTGGGCGATTCCTCAGCCAGTAAATGGCCAGACCGCATTAGGCCGATCTTGAAAATAAACAACAAATCAAGATCGATAAGCTGATAGCTAATCAAGTAACTTACAGTGTGCGCCTGTCGCGCCTCCTCAATGTAATGAGTGGTTATGATTACTGTCTTTTGACCCGCCTTTGTAATGTGCACTAAATGGTTCCAAATGCTCTGACGCAAAAGCGGATCAACGCCCACCGTTGGCTCATCTAGAATCAGCAGCTCCGGATCGTGCATTAGTGCCACAGCGAAACTGACACGTCGCTGCTGTCCACCGCTGAGATTTTTGACCAGACGCTTCTCCGATGGTAGGTCGAGAAAGTTAAGTAGAAACTGCAAGCGCTCCAGTATTTCCTTGGTCTCCATGCCAAAGATCCAGCCAAAGTACATCATCGTCTCCTGAATGGAGAACTCACCATATAGCGCAATTTCCTGCGGCATATATCCCACTCGCTTACCGGGCACACCCGATCCACGTGTACCCGGTTTTCCACCCAGCACGAATATATCTCCGGAGTCCAAGCGACGACGACCCACAATGCACGAGAGCAGAGTGGTTTTGCCGCAACCGGAGGCACCCAAAAGGCCATAGCTGAGAGTGCATTCAATTAAATTTTTTTGGATTAAGTAATATAAATAATATATATAAATATATAAATAATTTATAAATTCAAGGAGCATACTATAGATGCAATAATGCCCTACTCCAAAACTCCAAAAATTAAATATTCTGAAAATTTGATTTATTAAACTGATGCTAATCTTTATAAAAACTAAAGTCAGACAAATATTTTAAACCGAAATTATAAAGAGAGCTAATTTCTATCCAAAGTTAGGATGAAATCTGTTCGTAGCAATAAGTTCTTGGTATAGTGTAAAAAGAGAATCTTTAAATTACTAGCTTTGCTGCTAAATAGTTCTGATTTGACGTTTAATTTTCGTTTTTTGAGACGTTAACAAAATGCGTTTCTGCTAGTTCAGCGCATAAATGAGATAAATTGAGAAATAAGTGCTGACGAGTACATGAGTACTTATACTTGTACCACAAATTAGTGGGGGCATGTAATATTATTTGTGCCGTCGCAACGGCAGTGTCAATGCTAATTTCAGCGGTTCAAGTTGAATTATTTCAAAATGTTTACCTTGAAAACGGAGACATGTTTACGCAGTCGTCTAACACGACCCCACCTAGCTAGACCCTAGCAATCATCATGAGAATCAGCCGCAACTAACAGAACAACAACAAAGCGATTATTCGTGTTATTATTAATAATAATGTTGTTGTCGCTGTTGTTATCGCTTCGCTTTAGAGCCATTTAATTTTCGTCTTTCAGTTTTCGGCCTTTAATAATATTTAGCAGCACGTAGGTCGCTTGTGTCGGCTTGTTATTGGATTTGTTATTAACAATTAACACGTAGTAGCCTTTTTCGAATCGAATTTTTGTTCATGAAAATTTGACTGTCCAACATTTAACTATCGTAGCGACTTTGACACGACCAAACAACCTAAATGTGTTGAACTCTGAGCCCTTCGAGCGGTTCATTGACTGTCAACTGACCTAGGTCAAGACAAAACTGATCGAGCTGAAATGTTGTTTTAGCCGGCTACTACCTTACCTAAACAGCAGTCGAGGATTTTGAATACTGGGTCAAGATTGTGGTATTTATATGTGCTCAGCACACTGAACTCAAAATAGTTAAACACTTTTTAATTTTAAGACTTATTTGTCATATAAATTTGGCTATAAGAATGCCTTGTAAACGGTCATGCCACTGCCGAAGCCAAAAATCATAATCATATTTGCTATGGTATTTTTATGACAACAAAATTATGGTTAAGTTTGAAACAAAAAAAAGAGCGAGAGATCAATAATGTGCGAAACAGAAACCAAGAAGAACTAAATAAGTTTATATTGGAGGAATGGTAATAATGAAAACTCCTTTATGCGAGTATATTATAATGTTATATATAAGAAGTCGGCATTGGCATTGGCACCGTTTAGTCTTCCGTCATAAGTCATAAATATTTCTCATCTCTCAACCAAAAATACTATTATCGACAACTCTGGCAACCCTGCCACATTTCTGTAATCTGTGTATTGCAAAACCTTAAGTTTAACTCGTTTAATTTGGCGCCGCATCAAATTATAATGCAAAAATGTTGTTTCACTTATGATACGTTCAAAACTGGTTACCTAGTATTGAGTCGTTAATTACGGCGATTAAAGTTGCAAGCGCTCAAATAACCTTTGATACGTCTATACGGAAAATGCTCGCCAGTTAAGCAATCGAATAGCAATTACAAGGAACTTTTTGTAACATTCAATGTTATTCTCTATATACAATTTTATCATTTATCGTTTTAGATATGCCACAAAATTAAATCTGACGTTAAATATGTGTAATGTACATATGTATGTGTGAATTACTTTCGCCGTTTCTAATTTTGTAGTGGCCTGCTAATGGAATCTTTCAACAGATATTCGAGTATATACTTATTAATGTACTTACATTGTGCCTTTTGGCACTGTCATATTCAAATTGTTCAACACCTTATTGGCGTTTTTCTTCTTTCCATATACTTTAAATGCGTGTTGCACTGATACGGCCGCCTGTGTGTTGCGAGCAACCGAAGGGAGTGCATTCCAAACGGCAACCGGGCTCTGTTGTGTGCCACCATCGTTGTTTGTGGCCGTCATGACGGAGTCTGTGGAGACACTGCAATTGATAAAATATAGATTCCAATACATCAATAACAAAGCTACTCCGTGTAAAAACTAGTTGTATTTAGAATAAACTTAGAATAGCTTAGAAAAATACTGCAAAATTAGCAAATTCATAAAAAAAAAATTTTTATTATTTTAAATATAAGCCCGCTTGATTTCTCAACTGCATCGACAAGTTGGTCAGCCGTTAAGCGAATACTACTACATTCGCCATTGCATTTACATTATTAGGTGACGTGCTTATTGCGGAATTGCAATGCAAATCCGCTGGTAACTACTCGGTGTCACCAGCGTCGCCCCAAACTACAATAATGACTACAACAGCAAACATTGGAAACATTTGCATATCATTTGGGTCAAGGTTAGCTGCACAGATCGCCTTACCATCGGCTAAATGATTTCCTTTCTTTGAAAAAGAAAGCAACTAATTGGCATACAAAACACATACACATATAAAAATTATACCTTTTTGAATTTGGGGAAAACAATTTTAAATCATTAATAAAACGCAAGTCATACAAACAACCAATTAATGGAAATTAGTTCAAGGTCATTGATCGAACGGCAGCATCGACTTCACTGCTATCAAAAAACGGTTATCGATTCACTTTTTACTTTTTGCAAATCGATTACGCTGCCATTTCTTGAATAAATTTAATCAGACAGCAAATTTATGCATATTGAATAAGCTTAGATCTCAGACAGCCTGAAAGCCCAATAGATCGACGCATTACACAATTGATGAAGATGGCGCAGAGTGCGAAGAAATCATACTGAATAGCAAAGTCTAATAGAAAATATTTGCATATTGCGGTGACATTATAGCTTTGTCCAAATGAATTCTGTAAGTGATACGCATTTCAGAAATTTCATGCTGCAATAACAGCAACCACAACAACAACTATGCAGCAGCAAGCAGCAAGTCGTTGACGAAACGTATTTCAAGTTCGTTGCTTGAGTCTTTCGATTTGCGTATTGTGTTGATTATCGAGTTAGTCAGAGCCAACATTTATTGTTTGTGTATGCGTAAATTGCGTAAATTTCTGTGTGCTGTGTGCGCGCACATTCAACAATGGACAAGGTCAGTCAAAGTAGTTTTTTATAAAGACAACGCGCCAACATTTTTCGATGTATTTTTTATTTTTTGGGTGCGCTCGGCATTTGTGGCTGAAAGCTTAGCATATTGTTTGTATGTTGTTGCTGTTGGTGTATGCTTATTGATCATTTAATTAACTATTAGAGCGCTATTTAGTCGTCCACACATGTATTTAGTATATGTTGTCGGGTGACAAAATAAAATTACAAAATATGCCGTAAGAAATCGTTGACACATAAACTGAAAAAATTGGTGGGTATGTGTATTTGTGGGTTTGCGACTAAAGAAATGTTAATTAAAAATATCTCTTATCGTATTGTCATATTTAAATAAATTTATTGTAAGCCAAAAACTATAATTATTCAAGGTGTTCGCTTAAAGGTATACTCTAGACTCCAGATCAAAGCGACGCGAAGTGCAAAATGCACAGTTATACACCCCCTCTGGCAGTTTGTAGTTATATTATTATTAGAGGTCCGCACACACACACACCTATTATCTAGCGCACTTAACTAACCGGAATCTAAAATCTATCTTCCTAGCCCACTGGTTGGCTTGATGATCTATTGTAAATCTGTACGTCAGTCGATGCTGAGTCAGCATGCAGGAAACGAGTGAATATTTTTCAAATTCAGCAACAATGTACTTGCATAAGCTGAGCTTCAATTGCACGTGTGTGACAACAAAAACCAATCGCAGCAGAAAATGATTTATGATTGAACTATCTAATCACATGTAATCAAGTGAATGCAAAGCACGCAACGTAAACAGGTAAACATGCAAACACATTTAATATGCCTCTCAGTCCCATCTCTCTCTCTCTCTCTCTCTCTCTCTCCCTCTCACGGAGCGGCCAGTTCATGCTCGCCACACTTGAATGATTGGAATTTCAATAAATACGCACGATCTATAGGGAATATACAATGCCAACACTTGTACTTAACCTGCTGATGTCGGCGAATTCTAAGGAGAAAGATAAAATTTTTTACAAATTTTTCATTCAATACTTAAGTAAGTACTTAAGTTCCTTACATCATTATTTTTTAGGGACTTTTTGCTTATGCAATTGGCCATTTGGGTACGAGTGTTTGCCACGATTACAAACTTGTTCGCCCTGCTCAAAAATGCGGTCGGACTTTTCGCTTGACGCGCAGCTCGCAAATATATGCAAAAGAGAGATACATTCAAACATACACACTAACACAAACTGTGGCAAAAAGCAAAAGCTGCAAACAGGGCGAAGCTCAGAAAAAGTCAAACCGCAAGCAACAAGCGTCTCATTCGCGCTCAGCGAGCGAGCAGAGCCAAGAGCTACATAGATTATGCAATTTGCAGCGAGACACGCTGCAAAAGCAATGAGCAACAGCAGCAGGAAGACTTGCTGACCGACTGACTGACTGGCAAAGTGATGTGAACTTATTGACTTATTGGCAGATTGACGTAGCCGAAATCGAGTTTTATATCAAAATCCCATCTTCAACTGGGTCAACATTAGTAGGTCAAATATACAGTTTGTATTGCTTTTATTATATTTTTTTTTTCTTTCGTATTTTGGGCTCTACATTTTGATTGCAATTATCGCAATTGATATTGTGGTTGTTGTTTGAAGTCTACTTTTACTTACGTTGATATCAGCATATTGATAGGTTATTTTTTCAGTTTTGCTGCGCCGCCTGCGGTGGGTGTTTGTTTTGATTATCTTAAGCTTTATTTCGGCCTTTGTTTACCTATTTAAATATTAGTTACTCTGCCTTTACTTTTACCAACAACAAAAAATGAAATTTCGAATCGTAACGTAGCTGTGCGTTGCGGCCGCCAATCTTTTGCAATGTTCAAGTAGCGTTTTGCGTTTTATGCCCACATTTCTGAAATGTACATATATAAATATAAAAAATAAGCAATTATAAGGTTTGGAGCGTTAATTGTGAGTTGCCTTATACATGCGCTGACTTGAAGTTTGACGAGCTCAAAGTGCATTTTCTTACTTGAGTCACAGTACGCACGAGCGGACTGTAGACTCGTTTTAAATAAAGTAGACGCAGTTATTGATTGCTTTCCATATATTCCGGATGAAAAATTGAACTAACTAACAAATAGACATGTAAATAAAAACTACAAAAAATTCGCATGCAAAGTACTACCCTTCTAGTTTTCTAACTTTTCTCACTCATACAATCAACATCTTGTGATTGCGTTTCTGCTAGTGTTTACTGTTAATGCCAACAGTTGTTGCGACATCCACTCTTTTTAACAAATATCATACCTACGTCAAAAAGGCGCTATCCACAACAACAATAAAATTTTTTGGTAGCATTACTCCTCTCTTGAACATTTGTCATACAATTCAAAGGCATATCAAACTAGCGTCTAAAAGTCGCTATCCACAAAAACAATAATACTTTTTAATAGTTTTATTTATTGATTTGAATAATACCCTTTAAAGGTTATTAAATACCTTCTAATTGTTATCTGTAATGACGTAACAATGGTAACAGCACGAGACATGCAATTGTTTTCCGGGCAACATGAAATGCATTATTAAATGCACTCCAATAATATTATATAAATATAGAATTTCATCATATTAAATTGCGGTCGCCTCGCTACACTTTGATGCGTGCCGCACTTAAATAAATGGGGTATGACTCCGTCAAGTGGATTCAATAGCTTTAATGGTTCTGCGGCACAGACAAGCAACAACATAAAATCACAGAAAATAAATTAAGTGGCCAAGCCCATACATAGACAGATAATTTACTCAATTGGCTGTAACTAACAAAGAAAAAAGTGTTGAAATTAGTAAGAAACGATGCGCAACCTAAGTTCAACCTATGTCGAAACTTTAAACTCCTCAAAGCACATGTTCACAGTTTACATGGGATATTAAACTTATATATATATATATATATATATATATATATATATATATATATATATATATATATGTGTAATATATATATAACTACATGTAGAATATTCACATAGTATAACAGACAACGTATCAATAAAATACGTTTAAGAGGTATCTCTGGATAAAAATTATGATGTCGGCAGATTGAGTCCGGTGTACAAAGGCTTCAAAATATTTTGTTTCTCTTAATTGCATCAGTTAAGCTCAAGAAAAATATGTAATCATTGTGTCTATGTGATTCATAGATATTGTAATATCTCCATAAAGTTAATATACACTCGGTAAGAGTATACAAAAGCGATTGCTAATTATTGAGCAATATCGGCCAAGCAACTGCTTTTTTTAAGTGGCCAGTGCACACAAAATAAATACAATGATATAGACATATCTACATAATTTCAATTTAGTTTTTTATTTTAATAAGGGAATCGGTAAATTTGCAGCAAACTCCGAGGCAAGTTTCGCGTAACTAGATCTGTTTGCGTACCGGAAAATCCAAAATGGATTTTATGAATAGTTGAATATACAATTGCTTACTGCTTAATAATTTATATGCTGATCAGTTGCGTGCGTGGCATTAAAAAGTAAACAGCACTTGCCCGTTTCATATGACAGTCATTAAATTGATTTTAAGGACAGCCCAAGCCCTAAAGAGCAGACATGTGTAAATGGGCATAGAACTGTATTGGCTTACGGCCAAGTTGAGGAATCGTTGGCAATATCTTGGCTGTACTTTCGCTCTCTATTGGACTTGTGTTAGCTCTTTCTATTTCCATGGCGTTTTCATTTTTATTTTGCTTGATTTTCCGATGACATAATTTCTTGAAGTGTAAGTGTGTGTATCTGTGTGTGGCCAGCAAATGAGTGTGTGCGAGCTTGCAGTTGTGTGCGACACAGTTTTGTGTCTGCAACTGCTGCTACTTCTTCGGCTTTGGGTTCGGCAACGGCATACGGCACTTGGCTATTGCAACAACTTGCAAACCAGTTGAGTTTAATTTACTCATTGCTAAGTTTAGTTGAATTAATTGTTTTTGCAATTGTGGCAACTTGCAACTGGTTGAGCGGCCTGTATTGTATTGTTGATTTTCTAGCTCACCCGCACCAGCAAACAACAGCACGGCCATATTGTCATCCTTAGATAATCACCATTTTTTGCAGAGAATTTGGCAATCATGCTATCCAACTATTTTGCCACTTGCTTTCAGCTGTTTAAAATTAAATCTTAGCTGAGTTTTGCTATGAGCAAAGCACACTTGCAGCACACTTGACAAGCAATGCACGAATAAACCAGTCTATGCCTCAAAGCTTGATTTAATAACTCAACTGCTGCGATGAAAGAGAATGTACAATTGCCACAATAAATAAATAATTTTCTCAATTACCATTTGACGTTACATAAACGAATACCGCACAGTAAAGAAACGTTCAGAAACTTGATGATATGAAAAGACAAAAGAACTTTAACAACTGTTCACCAGTTATTAACATACATGTGAAAGGTATAATTAAATTTTTAATTAGACGACAACGTTGACAAAAGTAATTTCTTTAGCGTTTTATCATCAATATTGATTTAAATGTTAGTGTGTGTACCTATTATGCTGACATTTCAATGATATTATCGCAATAAATACATTGTTAACTTGAAGCTGACAGGTGTCATGTCATTAAGCTCGCTCATTAGGGCTAAGAGTTCAAGCAGGGGCCAAGACTAACAGACTTTCAAATTACAAACGATCTGCTGATTTAATGCTTGTAACAAAGCGTTTTTAATTGATCCATTAGACTCTGTCATTAAATGGCCACGCTACCAGCTTGAATTCAGCTTAAAAGTGCTTAGCTCATAAATGCAGCTATCCTTATGTATTTGTAAAATCTCCGATTGATTATAAAAAAAAATGTATAAAATCAACTGCAAACTATTTTTAATTTGTTTAATAACTACTTAATCGAAATAAACTAGAATTATATATTTGACATAATATTAAGTTAATTACCTTGGTTTTAATTAAATGTCATCTAGATTTAAGAAACAGCCAAGAGCTAAAGTTAATTTGCATTATACAATACGAAAACACCTTGAACTCTGCTCAAAACAGTTGCTGCGAGTGACAAAGACACAGAGATCTCAGGGAAAAAAATCGGAAAACAAAAGAAGCAAAAGCCAAAACAGAAAATCTAAAAAAAAAAATAACGAAACAAAAGTGAAAAAACCCCGAACCGAAAATACCAGTTCATGTTGGAGCTTGAAGCGTTGCACACTTCGGAAATGCACGCAGCGAGAGTGGAAAGAAAACCAACCTTGACAATAAATTTTCAGGGCCCCCGACGAAGGTCGTTAGGTGCACAAAATGCGACAATGAATGCAGTTTAACATATATTCAAATACAATATTATTAAAGTTTTTGATTGCTGCTTGTATCTCTGTATCTGTGTATATCTCTATAAGCATTTTCATCTGTGTATTTGTGCCTGTGCAATGAAAATGCAAAAAAGTCACAACAGCTATTTACGCTGAACTTTGCTCGAAATCGTTAGCAACAGCGCATGCACGTAGACTGAGAAATACAACTGGCTTATAGTGTATATTTTAGCCGCAATGCGGGCCATGCTAGCAAACTAAAGTTGACCTCTTGCCCAGTGCAGTCATCGTCGCCATACTTGTTAATTATAGCCAATTAGAATCGACCTGGAAACAGAGCTCAACTGAGTTTTCTTGCAAGTGTTTAATATTGTACTGAGATTCGATAGTTAAAACTGAACAACATATCATTAGTAAAGTAAATTGCTGTTGAGTGTTGAGTTGAGCAGCAGTTTTAAATATCTAATGTACATTAGATTGCAAATATATATACTTAACGGGACTTACTAATCAGGAACAATAATAAACACGGACATAAACTCAGACTCTGATTTCTCATGCACGAGTATTAAACGCCTAATGATACTTAACGATGTGACAGATCGAATCTATAATCAGTAATCGTAAGAAGAGAGAAGAACACTAAACGTTATTATAAAAATGTGTAATCTAAAACTAGCTAACAAATACTCCGAAATACGAGCTCAACTTTAAAATGATTAACTTTTATGATAATCAATAAAAAAAATCCCTATAGCGAGCAATTCACATTTGCTTATTTGAATCGCTTATTCGGCAACATTTGAAAATATTCTATAAGCGTTTTAGGTGAGGCTGCAAGCAAAATCCGTCAATTTGTATGCGTAGCGGTTGAGCCGGTAAGTATTTGCACATTTTGAGTAAACAGTAGGCATGGCTGGGCAAGGGGTTTTACCGGAGGTACAGTCACGTCGAGCAAACGTTAAGTTCGTTTTTATTTTATTTTTTGATTTTTAATTTGTTTCTTTTATTTTCTTTTTTTGTTGGTCATGTTGACAATGTTGGAATGCTTGACAAAGCCGTAGCGCTCACAAAGTAATTGAGAATAGAATGGGACAATAAGGCTGCAACCATTTGTTGTTTGAAGAGAATATTAATTGTTTTATTAATATTCTTATTATAATTCGAATAATTTAGGCAGTTGTTACTGCGATAATGATGTTTGCGAAATAATTTTCTGCAATAATGTAGCACTTCAAAGTGCCAGCTCGTCAAACTCCAAATCTTAAAAATCCAAATTTTATTTTGTTTACTCAACAAATTTACACTTACAGTGTGCGTTCTGAATAAGTTTCCTGTCCAACTGTCACTGGGTGTGCGTGTGTGTAAGCGTGTTAATGTGTGTGTGGATTTATTGGAAAGAGTCGTTAAGTGGCGACAACTGTGCGTTTGTTTGCACAAGTCGTTGCAAGGCTGTTGTAAGTGATGATCCTCTTTGTTGTAATCCACTGGCAGATGGTTGCTCTTGCACCACAGAAGACTTAAGGCACAAACTCGAATCGTATCTAGCAATATTCACACACGCGTCGTATAATATCAATGACAAATGTGGTTGTTGTTGTTGCTACTGTATTCATTAATATCAGCACGCTGTATATCGTCGTATCGCTCTTGATCTTGTCACTAAATATCACGGACCGGAGCGAGTTCGTAATCGCGTGCGTTTCGCTTCAGGCTGCAACTAAGACTGACTTCAAGTCGCTGGCCGAACTGAGACTTGAGCTGCGACGACGACGTTGACGTTAACGTTGACGTCGATGATGCTGCTAGCTTTGCACTTTACACTTTGCCAATGGAAGAGCAAGCGCTCTGTCTCTCTCTCTCTCTCTCTGTCTGTCTCTCTCTCCCTCTCTCTCTCTCGCTCTCTCTCTCTCTCTCTATTGTTGTTGAGTGCTTTTCGAAGCTGCTGCACTTTTCCACGTGCGTAAAGCGCGTGTTAACGATTCGTACGTGCTACCTTGGTGCTGCTTAAAACACAACTGAGCTGAGCTACGCGGCAGTTAAAGTGGCTTTGCAGTGCGAGCGAAAGCACTCAAGAAAAGCTCAAGCTCAAGTAAAACTGGCTTTGCTTTGCCTAAGATCTTTGCTTTGCGGGCCTGTGGCGAGAGCGCGTGGCGTCTGGTACTTTATATACCCTGAACGCATGCAAATGGGAAAAGAGAGCTTAATGATTTTGCTCAAGAGTATGTAACAGGCAGAAGGAAGCATCTCTGACCCTATAAAGAATATATATGTAGTCGATACAGCTATGTCCGTCTAATGATGTTTTTTTTACTCTTCGGTGCCTGCGTCTACTATAAGAAATGGGTGCACTTGTAGATCTGAGGGGAAATTTGTCAATAAAACTATAATATATTTAACAGCTGAGTTCAGGGTATATCGCTCGACTACAGCCTGCTTACTTTTTTGAGCGTATTTTTGCATGTCGTATTAAAGTTTGATGGATTCGCTTGTCGTTCCTTGGCTTGGAGGCAATAGCAGCAGCAGCAGCAGCTCGTTCACCTTCAAAGCATTCAGCATGTGCGCGCTTTAAGGGCACATAGCAATAAAGGTCTGGTCAGCTGCGGCAGTTTTTGGGTTTTTTGACGTCGTTGTTGTGACGTTGCCGTTGCGCTGCTTTTATGTAAGTCGGCGACCTTGAGGCAATCGGCTTACGCGCTGTGCATAAAACTATGCGCTACGATCGCATCTTCTTCTTCTTCTTCTTGGGAGCAACGAGAATTACAACAGACAAACTTAACCACTCACCATTCACGTGCACTCTCCGGTATTGCATCATCAGAGTAAGAGTCAGGTTCTGTGCAGAAAAGCCGAAGCAACTGTTGCGTTCCGATAATAAGCTTATTTAAATTCTGACCTGATAAATGCAAACTATTCTGCTTTTTGGCTGGAGGAAACATTAAGAATCATTCAGAAATGGCAATAAAGTGCTATTATTTGCTTAATTTGTTTTTAATGCCAAATATGCGTGAGCATTAAGAAGACACGATCGTCACAATCGCAGTCAAAGACACGTCAATGAGTTTGTTTTATTTTTTGGTATTTTTTTGTTGTTATCGTGCTGAAGTTTTGCGTGTGATCAAGGCGAGACTTAATGCTTAGTTTGTATTACATTTATGTGGCAAAGAATAAGTCAACAATTGAGTGACGGAAAAATGTATGAATGCAGCAAAATCAATAGAAATTCGACGACAACAACAACGACAAAGCCGAACAAAACATCAATTTGAAACTGTGTATTGCACAATTTCAATGTCATCTATATGTTAACAGTTTGAGGGCCTTATTTAGGGCATTTCACTTGGAATACACATGAAAAGAGAATAGAGAAAAAAAAAACAAACAAGACATCATGTTTAGTATGCCGAAGCAAGAATACCCTAAACATGTTCATATAATCTATCTTATGAATTTAAAAACATGGGAATTTTTGGTGTAAGACAAACCATTTGTAAATAGGCCATTATAGGTGTATGTACCAAGCTTATATACAGCTATGAGTAACTGCACAAGCGATATTTGAAAGTGCCGCGAACGTGGTGACTAAATGAACATACCTTCTTCTGGTGCATATAAATACATAAACCAGCTGGGCGACATTTGCGCAACGCTGACATTGAAAATGCCCAACTGCCTATCATTGTGGGTGTTTGTTGGCCAATGTGCCATCAAATTGAGTGATGTAACAAAGCACGCATGAAATTTAAATTGATATTTGTATTCAAGCGCAAATTGGTCGATGGACAGTGCAAAAATATTGATGTTATATGATATCTGGTAAAATTTGAGCCGATATTTTGTTGTATGTAGAAGCAACTAATCGGCAAGGTTGTCCCGATATAAATAAACTAAATGCTGCCCTATATAAAAGCTGCATATCATGACCGACAGGGCTATTATACGGAGCCTTGTATCGTCTAAAAAAATGCATATTTGGGGAGCTGCATTTTATGCTCAACTTTGAAATAAACTTCCTGAATATTTTAAGTATACACGGTGTGCAATGTTTGACCAGTAATATCAGTCACATCAATGTAACTCACAAAACATATCCCTACCCATAAATAAATAAGTCAGCTGAGTAGTCGTTTGCAACGCACTTGACATCGTTTTGAAACTGTCAGCGTGCTAATAAGCCCTGCAAAGTGAGTTCCAAGCTAACCTGACAGCACTCCATCAACGCCGAAATATATTTATATATATAATATGTATCTATATTTTGAAATGAAAGATTCATGAATCATGATGATTCATCATCGGCCTACTTTTCTTTCAATACCAGCTTGTTGTGCTTTAAGTTAGTCAAGTTAGTCGGAAGCTAATTTGCGTTAGCTCACAGCCAAATTTATTATGTGATAGGACATCTGAAGGGTCAGCTCAGTATTGTCTCAATTTGTGCTTTTCATAAGCCTCAAGTTCTCAAGTACTACTGTACTCTTCAGTTTCCGCCTTTTATATAGTGCAACTTTCGCAAGAGTTAGTTTATACCAATGTGAGGTACCCACACACAATCATGAAAATAAATAAATATATTTGTAGCATTATTTCGCTTAGATACTCTGACTATTAAGATGTTTATACCAATGTGAGGTACCCACACACAATCATGAAAATAAATAAATATATTTGTAGCATTATTTCGCTTAGATACTCTGACTATTAAGATGTAATATCTGATAGTTTCCTTTGAATTGTAAGCAATTCGTGTTAAATTTGCTTACTTCAATAAGAAATATACATAGATGAGCTTGGTAACGTCAATTTATAAAGCTTTATTTAATACACTTTACAAACTAAATCGAAGAAAAACAATAGCAAAGAGCACAATTTGTTTTTTGACCAACCAACTAATCGTCATGGTTTCAGTTTAAACGGCGGTATGAGTTTCTTTTTCTGTTTCTGTTTGTCTGTTTGTCTGTCTCTGCTTGTCTGTCTTCAGCTTTTCTGGCAAGTCATGTGGCGATGGGAGCTGCTCTTTGCCTTGAACAAGTTTATTGCCTTCGCTGCTTGGTCAGTGCATCAAAAGGCAGCAGTTCCAAATGAAAAGAAGTAAAGCTGAAACGTATCAACATCAGCAGCAACAGCTAACGCAAATGGCAAATGACAGTTAAAGAAATTGGTTGACAATATTATTTGGCTTTTGCCCATGGCATAAATTTAACAACAATTTGTCGCAGGCAGGCAGGCGATGCTAGTAACTGTTTCAGCATTTGGCTGTACGATGTGACAACATTTCAAATCTTCATTTTGTGTTGTTTATTTCATAGCATTTTAGCGTCAGAAAGACGAACAGGCCAAAACTATGCCCATTCATTCATTCATATAAACAATTTAATTTCAGTTTCTTTGCGAGTGCTCTCAAATCGAGCACAAGGCCGCAGCCGTATCATGGCGTTGATAGAGGAAGCCACTGGGAAGCAGCTGATTCGGCGCTATTGCCTCAATCTGTATGTGCAACTTGAGAGCAGCAAACTGTGCAACGGCAGCTCCACCGTGAATTGTATTTCAGCGCAATTTCAATCTAAAGTCGACTCATAAAAATGCCTTGCTTTGCGCTTGCCGCTTAAAGTAATTTCATTTGCGATAAATTTTCCCTTTCGCTTCAAACTTGTTTGCTCTGGCTGTGTCCTAATCACATATATCTTTTATGTATATATATATTTATATATATGTATATATATATTTTTTTCGGTCGCAATTTTATTGCAGTTGCCACCTGGTCGTAAAGCTTTTAGCCACTGCTTTAAAGCTTTCCATCGTACCCGAGCACAGAGCTGAACACGTGATGGATTCATTGGACAATCGAAATCTAAGCAAGAAAATGCTACAAAAACAATTGATCCATAGCTAACAAGTAATGAATTGGGTAAGTTAAGCTCAGATACCTGATAAAGCTTACCCTCTTCGTTATTTCCATTATTGCATTTTACATTTCTTGGAGAAGAGAGTAAAATTCTTCAGGAAGCCTAACCTTTTCTTAAAATTTATATTTATAAAAATTTAAAAATGTAAAAAAAAAATAAATAATTTTAAGGTAAAACTTTGCGCCAACAACGCTCATCACTAACATGAAAATGAGCTCAATGGCTTGTCCGGTTGTACTGCTTGTTGATGCTTCTGTTGTTTTTGTTGTTGCTGTCTTGCTTGCCAAATATTATGCAATTCTTTAAGCAGACCTTAAATCGCTGCTGCAGCGCTTAAATCGCTAGGCCAATGCAGAGGAACTCAGACGCAAGCACCTTAATTTATTACAATTTGAATTTCTCATAAAAGTCACACGCACTGAGGAAATTGCAATATTTTGCTGGATATTGTTTGTTGCCATGTTTTTTTTCTTTTATTTATCTGTGGCTCGGTCCATTTGAAATCTGAATTTAACTTTGCTATGCTTATTTTTATTTATTAATTATTTGATTATGTTTTTTGTATGGCTTTTGCTCATCGCTTACACAAAAATGGTAGAGACTTGGGCAAAGGTTCGTATACAACCATACACGCCCCAAATGTGTCAAGGTCTTTTATAAAATTCGACTGGCAAATGAGCGAAAGATACTTTTATGCGAAGCAGCGACTTGAGCACAAAAAGCTAGTGGAGCGTAGTCACAATGCGCTCGAGATTCAGGCATTATCTCCGTAATTATGCGAGGAAAAACTTTGGCGTATAGTGAGCGCCATTTGACTCAAATATTTGGCATAGGCAAAAAAAAAACACAAATTTGATTGAGCGCCTTGTGCAACGCCTTTTTCAAAAGTCAACACACATCGAACACTCTTAAGCCAATTAGCGTACCAGCTAAATAGGCGTTAATGACAAATGCAAACAAACGCAAAATTGTTTTAGTAGTGGCACATTCGGTATAATACAATGCACGGTCTTCTTGCACTAAGTGAAAGTATTTAACAATATTGGAAAAAATATGTATTGTAAATGAGAGAAACGCAGGAAAAAAATAAACAATGATGTCATTGAGGTATGAGGTATATATATCGGAAGTAAGAACAAAACCCAAACTAGATTAAACTATCTGTATCTATGCCAATATAAATAAATACATTTATGGATCTCTTTTTCATTTTATTTTATTAATTTTATATTATCTAAAATTTACCATTTATCAACATATATACTTATAAATGGATCAATAGGTATAAAAATAATAATAATAAATAATATCAGCTCTTGAAACCCTCGAATATAACACATTACATGCACATAAATGACTAAAAATGTATGTGACTTGTTTTGTAAAGAATGGTAATCGAAATTCTGCATATACATATACATATACATGCTTGGGTTAATTTACTGTTCAAATAAGAGTTAATTCAAGCTCTTTCTTGATTTGGTCAGAAGTTGCTCATAAACGTTCTGGGACAAGCGAAAATAAATTAAATATTGCTGGGACTTACGACAGTTGCGTGTTTTGACGTTCATATCACACAGCCAATGCCCGTTGAGTGTTAAGCAGCTCATTTCCTAATAATTTCAATGGCCTTTAAGGCAATAAATGCTCCAAAAAGCCATCCCAATGGTCAATGAGTTGAGCAAGTTAAAATGTAGTTTCCACAAACTTTGCACAAGCAAAAAATCGTTGGAAAGGCGCAATGAACGTGTTCAGTGTTATTCTTAATGCTACTGTAATTGTTGTTGCTCGAAGATTAATGTAATTTGCTTTAATATCGCTGGGCGACTGTGATCTTTGGAGCCAATTAGAGCGGAGTAGCATCACGAGTGTGTTTGTGTGCTGAATTAAGGTCGAACTTTGCTTTAGTGAAGTTGAGAGCAAAGCTTTTCAAGCTTTCATTTTGTTCAGCACTTTAGAGCGCCACCTGTTGCTTTCAACTGATAAGCTTGTTTAAAGCTTACTAGAAGAAGCGCTTCAAAGCTCGCTGCTATGCAACGCTCTTCAAACTGCAAGCAGCCTTCTTTATTTGTTATTACCAATTACGATGCAATTTTGAACGAAACGCTAATTTGAAAAAAACGAACATTTTATTTGCAAATATATTACTGAGATCATATAAAACTTGCTATTGGTATTTAGTTGCATGTCAATTGAAGCACCGAAAACAACCACATCAATAATTAAGAGCACGCCATCTCTCGCTGCCTAGTCGAATTTATCGGACAATCCAAAATGATTTTCATATGCAGTTTGGCTTAATTGGTTAATGCGGAAATAAGGTTGTCAATTGTTTACAATCGTTTAATGGGTCCCGCCAAAAAAACACCGTTATCCCGCCAATCTGCATTTAATGTTCCGAATTTTAAAAGCAAGCTAAGCTGTTTAAGAAAATTGCCTAATGTTGATTAATATATTAATATATAGTAAACAAAAAAATATAGCACCGCATTGTAAATGAATGGCAGATTTGCAAATGCGAGTGTCTTCATTAAAATTAAAAATATGTAGATCATCGTGTCCGAGACCTGCTTAGCAAATCGACGCAATTGAATAGCATTTTATTGAAGTGATTTTCACACATTTGCCCACTGATGCAATGAGTCGTTCACTTCATAATAATAGTGAGTTTAGTTGTACTCCTTGTGAAATTATTTAACTTGAAATTTTTCATACTAAATGCAAACTAATACTTAACGCAATCAGCGATTGATAAGCCCAAACGTGAAACGGATTATATTTTGAGGTTCCTCAACTTAAATACAGCTCCAGCTCGCTCATGAGTTAGCTATTAATGTACTCACAAATATCTATAAATAAGTATATATATATATGCAAACATATGAGTTTGTACATAGGTAAGTCTACAGATGCTCGTAGAGTTGTAATATGTATTTATATAATTGCAAATTTCACTTCACGTCACTTTTAGTTGTCTAGCTTAAGTGCACTTAAAACATGAAGCTTAATAAGCATGACGTGTAAAAAAAATCTGCAAAATATTGAAAATGACGCGATTTACAAATTACAGGTATTGAAGTTATGTAAGTCCCCATTTCAAAATAGAACAAAAATCGAGTGTTAATCGAGTGAAACAATCCACCTCAGTCATTTATAGTATTCAAAAAGTACTAACGAAACAAATAAGTGATCTCATCGGTCGAAAATCCTCTACTAATGAGGCTTGGTTTATTTTTTTTGCGATGCATTTCAGACTAGCAAAGTCACTAGCCTCAGATAATGTCAGTTAAAAATACAAGTTTCGATTTGAGGATCCAACTGGACATAATAACTATGTAAGGCTCATTTTTTTTTATTCCGTTCCTCGATTTATACATTTTACAAAACATTTGAAATAGTTGTTTTTATAATAAGTTTATTTTGTATTAATAAGTGCTTCAAACACTGATGAGTTAGTAAACAGCTCCTCAATTACAACGTAAACGGAAACCGATAAGCGAATAATTTACAACAAATTCAAAGTCGGCGACTTTTGTTTTGATTGCCTTGCTATAGAAAATGAAGAACAATCACTTGGGCAATTTAAACAAGCACATATAAGTGTAGATATCGCATCTGCTTTGTTTTTTTTTTGAGCATTTCTTCGTTTCACGTAATTGATGAGTTTTTGGTGCTTAACATAGTCATTAAATGTGGTTTGTACCGAGTTCCGTTTTTTGGAGCTCTTCCTATTGGCGTAGCTTTCGAGGTATTAAGTCGCACCTAAGATTAAAAGTTGTTGGGCATGTTAAACTTGTGACTCACATGGCACTCGGATCCGACCAGCTGAAATGACGTTTTATCCTATCAAAGTCCATGACCGGCTGTTGCTGCTGCTGCTGATGCTGATTTTGCTGCTGTTGGCTCAAGGTTGCCTCTTTCTTGGGCGCCATTTTGAGTACTTCCCCTGACTCAACGCTTAAGGAGCCGGCGCTCTAGTCAATGGTTACTAGAAATAGTTGCACAACTGGTTTTGCCTTTTTTTAACTTCGGCTAGTAAACAATCGTGTTTATTTCAATCTTTAGCTCACACTTTGTTTCGTTTATTATGCGGAGATTCGCGCGCGTTCGAACAGTACAGAAAGACAGCAAAACAAAAGACTTAAGCAGCGAACCTCATGTTCGTATCGAATTTGTTACTCAAAAAAAGATTTTGCTTTTTGTTTTATTATTTAATATTGTTGTTGTTTTTGCTTTTGTTATTGTTGTTAGTCTATTACTCGCTTGCCTTAGCCAGCTTGCTTTTTTTACAGCTGCGACTCTAACAGCTGTTTTTGGCACGAGGCACTCACGCTTGTGTAGACGTGGACGAAGACAAATGCAGCCGACAACGATAACGACGCTGCTCAATAGCGTGAAGGCAACGACAACAATAAACGCTCACAGCAAATCACGTAATTGGGCTTAAAAATAAAATTTAAAGTGCTCACACAAATAAAAATTTGTTGCTTAAAATTCTTTATCGCTTATATGATGGCGGCTCTGCCTGTTGCCTGTTGCGCTGCCTAACGCGCCGAAGTTGAAAACGAAACTGAAAGCATGCAGAGCCCACACTATACTCAAGAGCTGCCAAAATGTACGCATAACATAGAGAGAAATATATATTTAGAGGTAGTAAGAGAGAGAGAGAGAGAGAGAGAGAGAGACAACCAGTATGCGAGAGCATGCCAGCTGTTATAATATGTAATGCTGTGTTGTGGTTTTCTCATCAGTAGTTAAAGGCAATGATCAAAACTTAAGTTGCAGTTGTATGCAAAGGCAACGAACTTATTGCGCCTAGACGAAAAATCCGATGAAAAAATTGTACATATAAATTGGATAATTTTCTTAATTTATCTCATAGAAAATTTAAAGCATTTACAATTAAAATTTTTGTAGATTCAAATAACTTACGAATCGAACTCAAACTCAAATTACTTAAGAAACAAACTTAATATATGATTTGCTGCCATCTGCAGAGCAACGAGTCAATATATCGAATTGATGATATTTTGCCTTCACTTTAGTGATTTTGAATTGACGCTATACATACTCGCGGTTCAATTCCGCTATATACATAGCTGTGGGCAATCAACTTAGGGTCTTAGGGGAACCGAATTAGTGCCAAATTAGTGACAAACAGCAAAAGAGCTGTTAATGATTAACAACCATGAACTGCGATGAACTTTCTTGAGCCGCTTATCAAACGTTGTCCTAGGATGATATTTTTATTTTATTTTCGCTCTATTTGTTGAGCGGTGAAATTGAACCACAAAGAACTACGTTAACTGATTTAACCACAAGATGTTGTGAGGCGGTGAAAATATGCTTTCCATAGGCTTAATTCACACATTTCCGTTAACGGGAGACGGGTGCCGGGTGCCGCGTTTAGTTCAGGCGAAATTCGAAAATCGCATGCTGCGACGATTCAATGATATTGATTACCACTCTATGGCGATGGCGTGTAAAATCTGAGCTTATGTAAGTCCCACTAGGTAGCGCAGCAATTGCTTCTTTTTTTACTCTGCATTTGTAATGCATTTATGCTAATGCCGAGAAGCCGAGCGGCATTGAGAGACGAGCAGTGAAAGCGTTTGCATGCCAAAGTCTTGCGCAAATTGCAGCAGGCCAATCGCTTTGTTTGAATATTGATTTCATTTGTATGCAAATGGTCAAGTAAAATGCCGAGCAAAACAAAACAAAAAACACCAAATGCAAATCCAAATCAATGACGTAGAGGTAAAATAACGCACTCTTTTTTCTTCTTTCTCTTTTGTTTTCTTGGGCCAGGCAAGAAGTCAGGCACATTTTCGGTTACCTCATCAAAGTCGACGTCGTCGACAGCATCGTTAAATTGCAACAATTATAGTTGCCGCTGACGCTGATAGCGACGTCGGCGTCACTCTCAGCAGCGGTATAAATGAAAAATCAATGAAGCAGCTAACAAACGTTGAACAGAGACGACGAATGTTGTGGGCAAAGAAAAGGCAGCTAAAAGTGCCGCATAAAAAGAAAGTTGGAAGCACAACTTTTTTTGTTTTTGTTTTATTTGCTCAATTTTATTGCTTGCCTTCACATACACGTTCGTACTTTGATTTCTGTGTCTCCAAACCATTCGATTTGAGTTCACAAATGTTGCCGGGCTGAACAAACGCTGACATTTCGGCTTGTCATTTGCCAGATCCAAACGCAAGACACGTCCAAATTCACTAAGGAAACGGTAGCAGAAACACAAAAAAAACTCATGAGCAAAATTTAAATGGCAGGCAGCGCATTTGATAATTACCTCAACAAATCGAAAAATATACACAAAACTAGTTATTTGTAATTTTCGCTGTGTTGGCTTTCGCGCGAAACAAGTAAACAACCAAAAAAAAATTGCAACATTTGCCGACGGCGCCAAAGAATTTGTGTCAGGCGCTTGCACAATGACCATACCAGTCACCATTGCATTGCAGTCTACGCCTTGCACATGGGGCGTATGAGCAACACCAGCCAGCCAGTAAAAATCGGTGACCAGAAGACGTTAAACAGCAATTCGCAAGAGCATTACATAATCTGGCTGGGGCAGCTGGTAAAGCTTCGTAAATGCGCACTTGACGGAAGTTCGGAAAAATACAAAAAATACAGTGCCTATATATGTATGTACATTCCTATATAAATAAAAAACTGGTCGGTTGGAAAAATTATCGTCAAAATAGATTTGTTACTTACATTTGTTGTGTGGTGCGACAACGTCGGCGCTATGTGGAGTAAGCCAATAAGTAAATTGGCCAAAAGCGATAGGCAAATAATAACATTGTCAGTAAGCAACAATTTCCACCGACAAATTGTCAACAGACACAACAACAACAACAGCAACAACAAGTGGGCAAGTTCGATATCCGGTTTTAAGCAACAATAACATTTTTGATGGAGGATACCAAAATGACCATTTTCAAAAGATTTCAATTTTTACTTATCAGCAATAGATAAGATTGGGTTTTCAATATTAACAGCCAATACAGTTTAGTTTTTAAGGAACGATAAAATTAACTTTAATGATATCATAATCTGTTATCTCAAAAATTCAAAAATTCGCGCGCACCTACCTCGAACAACCATCTCTGTCGCACACATCAGTGTTGCTTCGCAAGCAGCGTCATCTATGCAACGCGCGCATAGGGTTGTATTTGCAGCCATCTAGCGGGAAAACTTGTAAACAATCAGGGTGTCAAGCAAAAAAAATTTGTTTTGATTTATATTCTGGCACGCAAAGCGTAAATATTTAGTCAAATATTCCAATTCTTCCCAGAATCGTTTCGGCTTGACACCCTGAGATGATGACAATCAACTTTAATTATTGATAGGTTTTATGAAGCCAAAAAAAATAAAAAGTGATCTAGCGAAAATCTCTTGCTCTCTTTCTCTCTCACACACACTCTCCTTAATATAAAACAACACATTTCAACAATCTGAAGCGATGGCGATAGTTTTACTCGTACATTCAAATCGATAGTTTGTCAGCTGAGAAAGCAAGGCAACTCTAGCAAAAGCCGCATTTTTTACGTAAACTTATACAGTCTGTCAAATCAACAAGTTTTTGTTTGTGAAAACAGTGGAAAGAGGTCAAATCTAACGCTTTTAACAGCTTGCAAACGAACTGAGAATATGTTGTACACAACAACGCTGCTCTCACGGGGCTCCATCTTCGGTTCGCTAATTAGCAAAGTCAGGCAAGTTGTAGCCAAAAATAAAGACACCTCTACACCGACCAATCCAATCAAATCAAACAATTTTACACCTACGCCCAGACCATTGGCTGCTGCTGGCATTAGCCACAGTTCGGTGCTGCAGTCGCGGACGCTGGAGGAACAGATCGGACTGCCGCCTCGACCAAAAAAGCCGCTGACGCCATATTTTCGCTTCATGCGCGAAATGCGCCCGAAGTTGATTGCCAAAGACCCAAAGATAAGCACCATTGAGGTTGTGCGGCAATTGTCAAAGAACTGGGTGAATGTGGATCTCAAGCTGAAGGAGCGCCTGCAGTCCGAGTACAAAAAAGATCAGGAGATTTACCTGGAGCAGCGCACCAAATATGATGCAAAGCTGACCGACGAGCAGCGTGCCGAAATCAAACAGATGAAACAGGACATTAGCGATGCTAAAGAGCGCAAACAGCTCCGCAAACGTGTCAAAGAGCTGGGACGCCCTAAGAAGCCGGCATCCGCATTTCTGCGTTTTGTAGCCAGCGAGCGAACTAATACGCCGCAAACGCCACAACAAACGTATCGCGAATGGCATCAGAAGGCCACTGCCAAATGGACGCGCCTCTCCGACGATGAGAAGGCAGTCTACTTGCGGGAATCCCGCAATGAACTCGATCGGTACAAGTGCGTAGATCCCCGATTAACTCTATACATAAGCCAACTTGTGTATATATTTCTATTTTTATTTAGATTTATATTGATATATTTATTTATATTCATATTTTTGTATATTTATTTATTTGCCTTTGCAGAACTGCTATTTCTATTTGGGAGGAGAAAATGATACGACTGGGCCACATCGATGTGGTGCGTCATGGCAACCTCATCGATCCGCCAGAGCCCAAGGCACGCAAGTCTCAAGCTCAAAAAGAGAAATAGTCTGAACAACAACAC
The DNA here is from genome assembly GCA_035041605.1 of Drosophila atroscutellata. Classification (NCBI taxonomy): domain Eukaryota; kingdom Metazoa; phylum Arthropoda; class Insecta; order Diptera; family Drosophilidae; genus Drosophila; species Drosophila atroscutellata. The sequence goes on from JAWNLA010000028.1 coordinate 97,238, forward strand.
GTCGTCATCACATGAATTTTCATAAAAACTACTAATTTTCAAGTTAAAATTGCTAAATTCATAACTCGTCCTTATCAGTATGAAATAAGTTGGTCCCTTCAGTTCTTATCATTCTTTTTGAATAATGTAAATAGCTTCAGCATCATGCGTTAAATAATTAAAATGTTAATATTTTCTTCAATATACATAGATTGAACTAAATTTCTTAGTTACGACAAAAGTTAACAGTGACTGTAACTCCTATATTGAGAAAGTAATTAACATGATCGTCGCGTGACAAATGTGAATAATTTAAAAAAAAAAACAACTTAAAAAATAAATATTCATTTTATGAAAATGGAAATTGTTAAATTTGTAAATCGTGAAATATTTAGGTCCTTCTGTTCTTAATTTTCTCTTTAAAGAAAGTAAATTGCATCATGTATTAGATTATTAAAAATTGAATATTTCCTAGTTCAGGTCAAATATTTATAGATATATTTGGATTTCCGTAGATTTTGGATACTCTGAAGTTTCTTACTGAAGTAAATAATTAACATGGTTGTCTCGTCACAATAGTCGGTTAACTTATAAAATAAGAATATTAATTTTGTGAAAGTTTAAATTGTTAAATTCCAAACTTGTCCTCTTAAGTATGAAATAAGTTGGTTCCTTCAGTGCATATTGTTATCTTTGAATAATGTAAATAGTTCCGCTATCATATACTAAATAATTAAAAAGGTTAATACTTTCATAGATCTACTCTGCATTTTCGTAGATTAGATATTCTGTCTTATCTACGACGGAAATAATTACAGACACTGTAACGCTGATATTAAGTAAATAATCATCTCGTGACCAAGTTGGGCTAATTTATAAAATTACATTAGATATGAACTATTTATCTTCCACACCTAGGCGTTTCTTTAATATGTTAACTAAAAGACCTTCAACCGACACGTGGTTTAGGCCGGATTCTTATGCGTGTGCCAGGTGGCAAACACGTGTCTGAGTCTTACGGGGTTAAGATCACACTGGATTTTTAGTTGATTTAACACGGTAATCGACACAGTTTTCATCTATCTGCGTAGATCACGGTAAACAAATATGCAGTAAATTTGTCACCTCAAATGCGCAGAACAAAAATAAACTTTTCAATTAGCATTAGTACAGTCTGAACATACACATATAAATATATTTATATATACATATATGTATAGATGCAAAATGAAATGATTGCGCCGTCACAACCGCTCGCTGCTGAAGTCAGTTTCGAAGTGAACGAGGTGCTCAGCGCTGAGAATTGGGATAGGCTTGGCTGGAGAATGAAGATAGGCTGGAATGCTGCTGACTGGATTGCCATTTCCAATGGTCAGCGCTCTCATTCTCTAAACAACTTTAACAGATACACATGCACTGAGGCATTGTTACCATATTAAGTTTTCGGATGCTCACTCAATGAGCATGAAAAATTGATAGGCTCAGCATTTAAATGCTTTTGCTCTTTTTTGAATTTTGTTACATATTCAATTACTCTCTGGTTGCTTATTCCAGTGAGAGTTGCTGCTTTGAATCAGGTCTCTCTTTATTTTTGTTTTGGACAGGTAGTAGTAGCAGGTAGTTAAAATTCATGGCTTAACATTTTCATTTTAAGGCTACCTCGGCTTGCAGCAGAACAAATGGCTAACAATCGAACGGTATGCTAATTAAAAAACAGTCAAAAATAATATTGTGTAAATTGTGGGGTTCACTGCATGTGTTCTGGCTTGGCGCATGGTCACAGCTAAATACTTCAATTGGCCGCCACATTCTCAAGCAAGAATTTATCTTACCTCTGATTTTTTACCAAATAACACGTTCTCGCACAGCAGAACTTTAAGCCATGCCGTCGTGCAATTGCGAAAGCCATATTGGCAAAACCTTGAGCCACTCTACAGCCAAAAAATCTAACTGTGTACCCCGGCCAAGCCAGCCCAATAAAATATGTGTGTAATTTTTGGCAGAAAATGACAACTTGAAAAATGCACAAACAAAACGCTTACAAGTACACTCATAAAAACATCGACCTATTTTTGATGCCAATGGTCACAATATTATTTAGAAAGTAAATTTCTAACATTTATGGTGCAGGATTTGTAAAAATCAGTGTTTGCATTTCTAATTTTCAGGGTGGTTTTTTCTTAAGTATATAAATCAAATTTATAATATATAGAAAATATTTTTTTCTGAAATTCAGGTTAGGTAATATGAAAAAAATAAAAATTTATTTTTAAAGACAAGGAAAACCTTCTATTTTGTTAAAATCTAGAACGACATTTTTTTGAGTGTAGCAAGCATCTAGTGGCAACAGTTAGTCGCACACGAATTGAATCTGCGACTACTTTGCTGCATTGGAGATCCAGCGTCGCCTTGGGGTCCCAGGGGCATTTGCTGCATACACTTAAATCATTAATATTTGTATGTGACAGTAAAAATATTTATACAAACATATAAGTATATACACATGTATGTATATATGCGATCCATGGAGGCAAATAAAAGTCTTAATGTTCTGTGCTGTGGCAGCCAACTGGAACCATTGTGTATTGTTACTCTGGTAGTAGCTGCTTATTAGCCAGTTTTGCTTTGTCTGTTTGTAGCTTATTATATTTGTTATTAGCCCATAACATTGCCGAGTTGAGTTGCGGCTTCTACTAGCTCCCTTGTCTCCCCTCGCCAAGTTTCGACGATTTTAGTATGAACTGGAGGCCAACATGTTACATTCGGCGGGGCTTGTGCAACCAAAGTTCTTTAACAAAACAAAAGTTTTGGATTGATGTTACACTTTTTTATTGAACAGTTTGACTCGATGCAAAAATATATATTTATAAGTTATGTTTGAATTTGTTCATATTGCATTTATAAGTTAAAAACAAAATTCCCAAATCAAATAATTCTATAATAACCAAAGACTTTTGTATGTCCGGGCTTCGATTTTTTTTTTTGGGCTTGTTCGACGTAGCCACTACAAAGAAATATACACATATTTATCAACTATCCTATGAACCTAGAAGAATATTTACATACAACAAATTTTGGACAAATATAAAGGCAATAATTTAATACTCTGAAAACTTCGACTAAAATGTGACGTGGTCTTGTTGCTAATGCTGATGTAAACAATTCATATATGATTTAATGAATTAACTCCAAACTGGTGGAGTTAACAATATGTATGTATGTACGCGGATGCCAAAATGAAACAATTCACTAAAATAATAAAACAAAAGTTGGGGAGTTAACCTCGCTTCCCATTGGCCTGAGCATATGTGTGGCTATCCTCCGAGGGCGGACGAACCCAGCCTCCATAACGTCGCTCCATTTCGCGGGCAACGGCCAGACAGAGATGATCTTGGCCCGGATTGGCCACGACTTGTATGCCCATGGGTAGATTACGACGATCCAGGCCAATCATACAATTGGTCACGGGCAGACCCAAAGTATTGAAGATGGCCATATACATCGGTTCCAGCAGCTTGTGATAGATCTGATAATGCTGATGGGCGGTATTGGGGAATGTTGGATAAAGAAAGACGCCATCTGTGCCGAGCAACTCCTTGAATTCAGTCTTGAGCGCCTCAATGATGCTGGCCAAATGCTTGTGACGCGAATTCGGTATTATTTTCATAAAATTCTGCAAATGTCCGAATATCACCGAGGGCAATATGCTGTCCGAGCAGCCAAAGAAATATTTGACGGTCTCCTTGCAGACGGTCTTGGGCTGTTCACCCTCCTCCGTCTTGTGGTAAATGGTCTCAATGTTTTTCATCGTCAGCATGGCCGATAGCGATATATCGAGAGACCATTTCATTTTGCGTATATTCACGCGTTTCGCATTGAAATCGCTGGCCACTCGATTAATGGCCGCGTGCAGATCCCGGCTAAGTGGACGCATCATGCCCGACGGCCCATCATTGTCCATGAAAAAGAAACGTATGCCATGCGCACTGACTGCCTTGTCCAGCGTCAGTCGGGGCCCAGTCGGATCGCTCATGCACTTGAGGAGCAACGGCAAATCCTTGGCATAGCGGGTCATCGGTGCAATGGTGAAGAAATCACCCCATTTGGGAAAATCGCTGGTCGGATGATGGCCACGAAAGGAGACCGCATACGGTGTCGGCTTGTGACCCCAAATACCGCTGAACATGGCGGGCAGACGCGAGGAGCCGCCAATGTCCGAGGTGAGGCCCAACAGGGAGGCGCCGCTGGCCAGCAATGCGGCCTCGCCGCCAGAGGAGCCACCTGGCGTGCGCTTCAGATCGTAGGGATTTTTTGTTTGGCCCGTCACATTGTTGTACGTCTCCCAAAGCAGGCACAGCTCTGGTGTATTGGACACCAGCAATATGATGCCTCCACAGCGCTTAATCTGCTCGACGACGGGTGCATCTGATTTGGCAATTTGCGGTGTCTTAAAGACGCGACCGGCCTGATTGGTCAGGCCCTTGACAGCGATGCTCTCCTTCACCGTCACCGGTATGCCCAGCAGCGGGGTGTGCTCTTCCATGGACTCAATGCTATTGATTCCCATTGCAATCACATTGTCGATCTCGCGCGCCTCTTCCAGCGCCTCCTCGAATCGATCTTGCACAATGGCATTGATTAGCGGATTTACCTGTGAATAACGTTACAAAGTTTACGATATATATATAATATATTAATATAATATATAATTCCTAGTTTTTTTTACCTGTCGACAGCGTTCTATGTAGGCTTCAACGACTTCTTCGCTTTTGATCTGCAATTAGAATGAGAACACAATATAAATCTTTTGATAATTTCCGCTATTGGTATTATTGATATTATTTCGAGATATTTCATTGTTTCTCCTTGTTTGTCTTACAGCTTAATTGCTTGTGAGAACCAACCAAACGACAAACACACAAAAGCAATTTATGTTAAATTAAAATCAATAAAAAAATTTCACATTCATGCACCATGGGCAATTTTATTGTCTGCTGTGCGACGACAAAAAAATGCGATCGGTCCAAGAAGCGTCATGGCGTATGAGTAATCTGCCGATTGCGCTGGCAAAGAGAGAATATACAAACTAAAAGCTGGACTTTTAGCATTCGCAGCTCAAATTCTTTTATTTAATCGACAACTTCACCATTGCGATACAAATAGTTTTCCGATAGCCATAGAGGTCACAATTCTTATGTGTCTAAAATACTCCTTGATCAACTGCAAAGATTTCTTACCAGAAATCATCTACTTTAACAAACAAAAAGTATTTTCATGTGCGAGATTATTTTAAAAGATTGCCAACAAATGAAGAGCCTTAATCACTTTAAGAAATTACGCAACTGTTTGAGTGACTCAGTACTGGTAATAAATGATTTAACTTAAGACATCTGTATTTGGGCGCCTGTAAATTTAAGTTATATTAAGTAATTTACTGATTCAACTATTTGAGCTGTAATGCAAAGCACATTCAAGCACATAAGTGTAAAGTTAATAATACGTTATATAGAAACTGATGCATATACACATTCATATATTATTAATTTAAGGCTACTTGACTTTTTCAATGACTTCCAGTGCAATCATAAATCAGATGCAGCATCAGCTCAAAACTCAGACTCGAATTTTGTATGTATCTGGGTTCAGATGGGGGAAGAAGGGTGCGGAAATTGCGTGGGGTATTTTGCAAAACCTGCGTTGTGCATAAGGCAGAAACTGACTGATACTCAGACGCACCAACTAAATACATAGCAGAGAAGGCAAACGAAAAACAATGGAAAAACCCGTAGCCGCAGAGCAATCGAATTCATCGATAGTGTTCGAATTTTCTAGAATATTATGTGTCACTATATACCCTGTATTAAAAAGTAAGCAAATTAAAGTAACTCACACAAAAACCTTAATCCCATGAATTTCTTTCCTTGTTCCCACAAACTAGTATTACTTTTTTTGCCTGACTGGACAATACTCATACAGTATTTTGTTATTCCTATTATTTTTACTATTATTATTAAAATATTAAAAATAATACTCTGAGATTGTTTTGTTTATAATTTAATAATAATAGCTTTTTTTTATAAACATATTTTATTTTACTTTATTTTATTTCAAATAAATATTTACAAGTGAACTTCCTAGACTGCTAATTCAATAAAAGCACAAGGTAAAATTCCTTCTAGTTTGGTATTATTTTAAAGCTGGCAAGTTTAAATTAAGATGATCGGGTAGGTCATTGAACACAAATAAAATATTATTATTTCCTTATACTAAAAACTACATACAAACTCTCACATAGAGTCTCTGTATCTTCAAATAATACATATCTTAATCACACCTCATGTCCCCACTTATTCTTTAAATAAATGGCTGTCTCTGTACTTGAATGAGTTAAAGAGTGAAAAATAGTTTGAATAAACAAAAACAAAAAATTGTTTTCAAAAATTTACGTAAGCAAAATGAGACAATAGTTATAGCACTGACAATGAAACTGAAATAATAAAAATCATAATTAAAATAATGCTCGCAAAAACCTCAAAATAGTGCAAAAAGAAATCTTAAGTGTTATGTGAGAGACGAACCCGCAATAAAATATAAACAAACAAGGCGGCTTATAAGCAATTATAATAAAACAAAACAGACACAAAAAAAGAAGAAAAAACGCAATACATTTTATTATGTTTTTTGGTCTTTGGTGTGTGTGTGTGTGTGTGTGCGTGTGTGCTGGCTCGATAAGGTCTGCCAAGTCATGACCTTAAGTGCTGTGTGCATGCATGCATGCATGTGTGTGTGTGTGTGCGTATGTGGACCAATGAACGCAACGAATCTTACGGAGCACAACAAACCAAGCTAAAGAAGCACAACAGAGACAACAACAGCAAACCAACAAATTGTATTTATTTATGAGTATATTTCTTAAGTATTTGTACGTCATGCTCACGCGTTTATTTCAGTGGCTGTGTGCAATTTGAGGCAGCAACCAGATGTTATTGATATGGCCACGATAAAGCACAGCCAGGCAACCAGCCAGACAGATAGACAGCCAGTTAGCCGGGCGGACAGCTCTCTAGGCCGCGGCGGTTAGCTAACCCAATTGCGAATTGCGGCTCTGTTGGGGATTTCTACACATCTACAACTCAAAGAGCAGGTTACACATTGAAGAAATTGCAAAGTCGAATATGCATAGGTAAATGCTTTGTTTAAGTTGGTACCCTGACTGACAGTCATCAACGGCAATACTACAAAATAAATTAAATCCCTTATAAAATGCATATCTATAATAAAGATCATATCAATTTATATTGATTTTTCTTTAATGATTTGAATAATGACAATATAATTATTATTGCTTAATAATTATTATTACTTAAGAAGTTGTTTTGTTTGTTATTTAACAAATTAATTTGAAGTAAATGTCGATTTTACTTTAATGATTTGACGAATGATGGCATCACTATTTGTACTTAAAAATTCCTTTTGCAAAAAATTCTTTTTGATTAACTGATTATTTCTCAAATCACTAAAAGCTGACTTTTGTACACATATTTTTATAAAAAAAATTGCAAGTAAAAAAAACGTCATTATATTATTATACTTGTTGCTTAATGGATTTTTTGGGGAATCCGACTAGTCTTAAACTTTGTTTTCGGGCAATTTAAAACAATGTCTTTATAACAAGGTGAGCAAAGTCAAAACCCAGTCGACATGACCCACTAATGGGCATCTACCTGTCAACAGCCAGTGGCCATCACGGGCAGCAACGTCTTTATGTATCAAAGTATCTAACGGATGGGGCAACCACAGAGGTGTGGCCTTTGTTGTTGCACTGTGGGTCGTAGCCTGTAAATGATATTTTGGTTCGGTTGAGGTAAGTAATCTCATAAAAAATCGCCACAAATTTTAGTAACTTATAATATTATTCAAAAAGTAAGTTTCTAAAATTGATGGTGTTAGCTTTCCAAAAACCACGGTTTTTCACTTCTAAATTTCAGGGTGAATTTATAAATTCATTTAAATTAATTAAACCCAGATGACAGCCAAACTTTAATTCCTTAATAATTGAAAATATTTCTAACAAATAAAAATAAAATAAAAAAATCCATTTTTTGTTATTGTTGATTCAGAGTAAGACTTTCTAATTTTGAAACTTTGTTTCTTATCTATCTATCTATCTACCTATATAAATATGTCTAATTTGTAGTGTATTTCACATAGTTTATAAATGCAAATAAATTGATTTGGAAAACTGAACCAGCTAAGCTCTAATATAAATTTCATTTCTTGTTATTTTTTTATTCTTAGAGTTTGTTGGAAATGCATATGGTAATAACCGAAAATATTTCTAAAAAATAAAAACTTATTATTAAAACTTTGTGGTTGTCGATTTCGAGCAAGACTTAGTAATTTTTTTCTTTGTTATATTTAGAAATAATTTTTAAGAACAAGAAAAACTTTCCATATAGTAAAGCGATTCACCAAAATATAGGGCGATTATTTTTTCGCAGAATTGAATAGTTATAGTTAAATCGAGAATTGGTGTTACCTTTTTGGTGCGAATCAGTTTGGCCAGGTCGACGGCGGGTATCTCCAGCAGATGGCTACGGATGGGCGGCAATTTGCGCCGAATCACCTTGATGTTGGTGTAGCGGCTGTAGGGCACCACAAACCAGCTGAAGACAATCATGGCCGAGCGCAGGAAGCGCCGCATGATGTACCCCAGGATCCTGGAACACAGTAGCACAGCAATTTTGACGACTTTTGTGAAATTAGGCGAAAAAATAAAATAGCCAAAACTAATATTGTAACCAAAAAAAAGATACAACAATGCGGGCCCCAAAGTGGCTGTGGCAGCGGCAACGGCAGCGAACAGGTTGGCCAACAAGCGTCAGGATTGTGCAATATGCAGCTGGCCTGGGCACGGACAGACTGCAATTGCGCAGCGCCAGCAGCGACGTTGACGTCAACGTCAACAACGACAGCGGCTGCTGCGATTTGCGCTTGCACAACTTGCACTCGAGACACGAACGCGACACGAACTCGAAATACGAAAACGATTTTAACGATGGCTTAATATATATTTTGGCTTTACTTTTTTTTGTTGTTTTTTTGGTCAGTTGGCTAATAACTAGTGTGGCGATAGTTTGTTGAGAGAGACTGCATCTTGTGTTATGCTGAGCAAAATCTAAACACTTGTTTTGGCAAAAAATATGCGTAACTAGTTTATTTGTTGTTGTTGTTGTATACGAATTTGAATGCGCAGCAAGCGCATGCGTATCGTTTCACTGGCTTTCATGTTGCAACACTATTTGTGTATATAAATGTGTGTTATCACAATTGTTGCAGTTTGCAGATGAAACGGATCGCAACCAGCAGAGTTTTAATGAACACCAACCGCTTCATACAACGCGCGCTAAGCAAATACATGAGCAGCGAGTGCTGTGCATAACATTTAAAGCTCTGCTCGTCACAGCGCTCTCACGGTTGAGCCGAAAGCTCCAATCGGTTCAGCTTAAAGTTGCACTGCGCTCTCACTCTCTCTCTCTCTATCTCACTCTCTATCTCACTCTCTGTCTCTCTCTCTCGCTCTCTCTCTCTTCGAAAGCGCAATAGATGACACTTCAAATCGATCAGACCACAGGCCACTTGTAAATCACCAATTGTTCTGAAGGAAATAGTTGGCAATAAAATTAAATAGTAAACTGGGCCTTGACGTTGTAAGCCAATACGTGCGGTATATATGTGTATTGTTATCTTCATCTGTCTTAATTCCGACTAATGTGCAATTACACGCGACCTTACGAACTAATCTTTGTTACTCGTGTTGTTAATTATACAAATTGCAATAGATATGTTATGGACATAGATCGGAACCCGATAGTTAAGATGAGATCGAAACTTAGATCTTCGACAGATGACAAGAATGCAACGTCATCAAATCAATACATTTACGGAATACGTGATATATTCCAGAATCATTAATCTGCAATTATTAGGAAAATATGTATACGATTCTAAGGATAATTTTTAGGTATCGTAACATAAATATGGCGAGACATAATATTGTAAAATAATAATATTATAATAATAATAACAAAATAAATAATGAGATAAAAATATATATGATTCTATTTTAAGATAAGGCAAAAGCTCTGATGCCTGACGCCTATTTAAATTGCAATTTGGCATTTATACTGATTTCGTTTTGTAAATACTTAAATGCTTGTCTTTTTTTTCGATCATTGGGATTAAAATTGTTTTTTAATTGCGGAACTATTAGTAGCTAATGACAGCCCACAGATTCACATTTAAGACAGCTAATATACCTGGATATACATACATATATATTAGTACAAGCTGAAAGTACTTAGAGATTCGCTACAATCTTAGGTAATGGCTCAAATTACAGTTGCGAAGCATTAACTTAATATCACGCAATTTACTCGACAAGCATTAGACTAAAAGTAAGTAACAAAAATATACTTTTTTTTAGATATGAATCTATTTAGCTTATTCCAAAATGCTTTCTATCCGTAATAATCTGGAGAAAAACACATGGCCGGAGTTTTCCAGGTTGAATGCCAAGATATAAAAATACGGTAACTTACAATGTTTGCTAGCGATCTGCTTGGTCATGTTTTTGCCCCAAGTTTAATATTGTACATAAATTTAAAAATAACAAAATAATCATAAAATAGCTATAGGTGTTTTAAACTGATCACCCTTACGCTAATATTCAAATATCAATATTGAAAATATGTTGCTCAGTCTTCTTCAAACATATAACTTTTAGAAAACGAAAAACAAGATGTAAAAATAAAATTGATGTCAAGACGTCATGACATTATTGTTTACTTAAATAGAATTGTAGAAAATTAGTGTAAAACTGTGATTAATGATGAATTAAAATTTAGCAAAAATGTTTTATGACTTTTATGTTTTTATGTATGTAAACTTTTCGCCCTTAAGCTGATATTCAAATATCAATTAAGAGTAAGCCAGAGATTGTAAAAAAAAACAGTATTCTTAAAAAGATAACGCTTTAGATAACGATAGACATGACAAACTATCCAAGAAATTTTCTACTTAAGAGAGAGTGAAAGAGAGACTAGCGCTAAGAGAAAATAAACGCTCAACTGCTGTCATAAGAAAAGAAAAAGCACGCATATAGTCGTGCGCATAGCTTAGAATTTTGATTGAGTTAGTTGGCTGGAAAACTTTCCATTGTAAACAACGCACAGTGCAGAATCCTACCACAAAAATAATAACAACAGGAAATACCAAAGTGAAATGAAATAATAATAAAAAAAAAAAACAAAATATAAACTGATTGAAACTTGGGAACTAGTCTGCAGAAGCTTTCGATGTGGTTACAACGCTGGCGTCTCTGCCGCGTAACAGCAGCGGCTCGTCAAAGCTTGAGAAGCTTTGCTACTGCTGGCAGCGAGAGCGAGATCGATAACAACAATAACAACGCTGGCAACTCGCAATCAACTTCAGTTGACGATCGTCATCCGTTGAAGGGTGTGCGGATATTGGACCTCACCCGCATAGTAGCGGGTCCCTATTGCACCATGGTGCTGGCCGATCTGGGTGCAGAAGTGATCAAAGTGGAACGTCCACATTTTGGGGATGAGGCACGCAAATGGGGTCCACCCTTCCTGGAGCACAGTGGCGATGCTACATATTTTCTGTCACAGAATCGCAATAAGCAAAGCATCTGCATTGATATGAAACGTGGCCGGGAACTGATGCAGGAGCTGGTGAAGATCTCTGACGTGCTTGTCGAGAACTATGTGCCGGGCACACTGGAACGCTACGGTTTGGGCTATGAGCAGCTGCGCCAAGTGAATCCCCGACTCGTCTATTGCACAATTAGCGGTTACGGCTCGGTGGGACCGTATGCCAAGCGTCCGGGCTACGATGTGATAGCTTCCTCTATGGGCGGCCTGTTACATATAACGGGCGAACAGGATGGACCGCCCAGCAAGGTGGGCGTCGCTGTGACAGATGTGGCAACCGGCTTGTATGCCCATGGCGCCATTTTGGCCGCTTTGCTGCAACGCCAGCGTACCCAACGTGGCCAAAAGATTGATGTGGATCTGCTGTCCACATGCTGTTCCCTGCTCATCAATGTGGCCAGCAACTATTTGAACGCGGGCACAGAGGCCAAGCGTTGGGGCACAGCCCATTCCAGCATTGTGCCGTATCAGAGCTTCGAGACGTCGGATGGTTATCTGACAATTGGCGCTGGCAGCGATTCGCAATTTGTGGAGCTGTGCCGTCGCCTGGATATTGAGCAGGTGTCCCTCGAGGACAGGTTCAAAACGAACAGGGATCGTGTCGAGCATCGCGAGGAACTGGTCAATCTGCTGGGCCAAATCCTGGCGCGAGACACATCCAAGAATTGGATGCAATTATTTGATGGCGCCTCCTTTGTCGTAGGGCCTGTCAACAGCATTCGCGAAGTGTTCGAGGATGAGCACATTAGAGCTATTGGCCTGGTCAAAACCCTGCCACATCCGCGTGACATCAATGTCAAGGTCGTCGGTTCGCCGGTCGTCTACAGTGAAGCACGTAACGATGCCCGCACAGCGCCACCAATGCTCGGCGAGCACACAGACGAGGTGCTCGCCAATCTTCTGGGCTATGGAGCCGATCAAATTGCCGCTCTACGCGAACAGCGCGTTATCCAATGATTCTGACAATATTCTAGACATTTTATTTTAAGTTCAATGGAACCGATTTAAACTGCATTTTAACCAACAAAAAAATGATGATATTCCTGAGAGATATATTCTTGCAAGTTAAAAATTGTAACTAACTTTTATCAACATTTTATAAATAATTAATTTCTAAACGAAATATCTAATCGTTAAATAATTTTTTGCAATATGACTCTAACAATATACTAGATAATTAATCGTAAATTCAATCATTTAATGGAACTGAAATAAAAAGGTGATAAGCCTCAGAAATATCTGGAGTTAAGTTCACTCTTGAGAACTGTATAATTTTACTCAAAATTTAAGTTTTTCAATATTATAATATTACAATAATCGAAATGCATAACTGTCGCTTATTTCTTTTTCTTTCTGTGATGCTGACAATAATCTAGATATTTCATCCTAAATTCAACCATCAAATGGAACTGATTTAAAATAAATGGTGATATGACTAAGAAATATATTCTGCTAAGTCAAAAACTGTAAATGTCTTAAATTCAAATTGTATAAATTGATTGAAAATGGTGTCCATTAAAATATTATCCAGAAAATATTTGTATGCCGCATTTGAATTGTAAAAAATATAAAATATAAAAATAATGTATTTATTTTAAATAAACGCTATTTGTATTTTCTTATTAAAGTTTTGAATTGACATACATTTCTTTGCAGAACATTTTAATCACAGAATACTGGGAATTTGTATATCAAGCTCAGCCCGAATGCAACTGCACTAAATTTAAAAAATATAAATAAGTAAATAGAAAAAAAAGTACTGAAATTGGAATCAATTTTTAAACTGAGCAGTTTCAAAATTGTTTTACATTATATTTTCCAAATGGGCAACACTTTCTTCGCAAAAATAATAGTTGCCGCTGACCGACGTAAAATGCCGGTAAGTTCTAGTCGTAATGATGCCCTCTCAGTCAGAAACCAGAATCAAAATCTCTTTTTGAACTCCAGTTTCAACGGGATCATGTGCCATGGGTGGAACGATCGCGACGCGATAAAATCATTATAATTATGTTCTATGCAATAATGCTGACGCTGGTTGTCAACATTGTTGTGTGGTTAGCTTTTGCGTGTGTTTTCGTAAATCACCACAAATTTGTGAAGGATATAAGGAAGCAGGTGCCAGCCACTTTCAGCCACATCGATAACAAGAACATTTAAAACACTTACTCGCTGATGGGATTCCAGAAGTCCAGGCGCCAGATTATCGATTTTGGCCAAAACGTCACTGTTTTCAGAAATCGCAAATACAAAAAGTAAAAGCGGATGGAAATAATAAAGGATACACATGAAAACAAGGAATGTGTAAAAGGGCAACGCGAGTAAAACTAAAACTCGCAACTCACTTTTGAATATCTGAAACTAATAAATAAACTCAAAAAACACACACCCCTCTGTTGTTGATGAGCTGCGAGTGCGAGCGAAACTAATTCTGGGCCGAGTCAGTACAAGTGACGCTGCCTGCATAGCTGATGAGTGGTTTATTTACTCTCTGTTTTGCTATTGCTTTCGCCGTTTGTTTGTGTGCAAAGTTCACATGCTGCACGGCTGAGAGTCACACGGACACACACCCATACACACAGACAGCAAAGAACTCGTTTTGTACTTTGCCCTCAATCGCATTATTATTTATGTTGCACGATCAATGCAAGTGACAACAGGAGAAGGGAGCGGGAGAAAGAGAGAGCGAAAGGCTAGGAGAGAGGTAGAGAAAAGTGCTGGGAACAAAGGCAGATGTCAATCGACTAACGAATTAAAGGAATTATTGTCCCAGCAGCTGATAACATTTAAGGCAAAGCTAGCTTTGTACGCAGGTAAACAAATTGTCGGCAAGCCATTATCACGGACCATGTTTATTTATTGATTTATTTAATGTCGACTAAAACAGTCGACACAGAAAAGTACAAAAGTAGAAAATATATTTTAAATTAAATCAAAAATCAAATTAAATATTTAAATTTAAATTTAAAAAATGAAGCAATATTCATAAGATTTTAATTGGAATTTTATATTCTAATTAAATTAAGAAATAAGAAATGTTTAATAAATATATAAGATTTAAATGCAAAATGGTTCAACATTTGTTGGATTGGGTTATTCACGGAAAACTTTGAATTAAATACTCGAAATTCCATAACAATTATACAGATCGCTTAACTTTTGGTAATTGCCAAAAATAAACATGTTCCTGTTCTTCTTGTAAGCGCAAGCAAATTCAAATGTCAGCGCCAATGCAAATGTCAAATTATCCGCTCTGCCAACTCGAATGTGACAATCTTTGACGTTTCGCTTATCGCTAAATGGAAGTTATCGAAAACCAATCGATATGTATAATGCTAAATGATGTTAAATAATAATAGTAACAAATATTCTGATACTGTCAAAACTCGTCAATAAAGATGTCGGCGCCACAAAAAGCAACGTTCTTTTCACGTAACCTGGTTGCCATAGTTATGGTGCCCAGTTTAATTGGTATACACTTTGGCTGGAGAATGTTACAAGACAACCGCACTTTGGTTGCCGCCGACGAACAAATTGACTTGCCACCGATTACGGTGAGTTTTTAATTTATTAATAAATGTGTTTAATTTTATATATGTATATATAAATATTTTCCCCTTACAGCTGGCCAAATTCGCGTGGAAGCGACTAACAACTGACAGTAATAATCAGACTCAAGTTGTGGAAAAGGAAAGCTGCAGCCCAAAATGATAATAATATAAAAATGTTACTAGTTAAAAACTATTTATTGCATTAAAGTATAATGCAGTGATTAAATCTAAAAAAACGTTAAAATTAAATCTACAGACTAACACATAAACGGACGACAGATATACAGATGCAGAGATATATATAGACCTACACGTAAACAGACACATGAAGCGAAACAAATTCGAGTTTTCGGCTGCTTAGAAACTAATTTTTGTACACACTAAATTATTGCGTCAACGAAGAGTTGACGGTGAGATTATCGAGCTGGGCATTGAAGAGCACGTCGCTGATGAGCTTCTCGGCAATAATTCGTTGCGTGTGATTGATGGAGCGCAGTTTGCTTGCCACATTCATCCCAATCGCATCGTACTCGTCCTCGGGCCGATGCGATGACGCCGGCGTCGATGTTGTGGTGTAGGCGGTTGTGCCACCATTACCAAACAGCGGCTGGTAGTGATCCCGCCCAATCTGGATGGTCGGCACGGGCACCGGTCCATGGCCATTTGCCTGATGATGCAGGTGTTGTAGCTGCTGCTGATGGTGCTCCAGTGAATTAACCGCCTGGAAGACATTAATTGAAATTGAGTTTGACTCAAGTAGGACGTGTTTTAAATTCAGATGAGATTGACAATTCAATGGGTAACCCAATACATTAATGAGATTGAATAATTATTTTCCCTTTTAAACAATAAATTGCCAAATTTACCATTAGAACCTTTACACAATCAAATGCGAGCATGCTGGAAGTACTCGCATTTCGTCTTACATAAAATGCTTGCGCCTGCTGATAGTTAGTGTTTCTATTCAATACATATTCTTTTTGGGATCAAAAATTCTTCCTTCTGCACACAACCATTATTCCCTTTTTAATAATTTTCAATCGATTCATTGCTTAACAACCCATTTTACATAATGGGATTGAATAGTTTTTTAAATAATTATTTTAACATATATTGCCTAAGTTTGTTTACCGCAAGCGCAACTAGAATTTCAGGCTCAACAGATGTAGACACAATTGTTTCACATTTAATACTAGATAGATCCGAAGCGCATCTCACCTTTTGGGTATTTTGTTTACTCACCTGTTGTATTTCGCGCTGTGAATTGGAGTCCAACGATGTAATCTCCAGCACTTTGACCGCATGCCCGCCAGCCGCCGCCGCAGCCAGAGATGCCTGCGCGGATGTGGCCTGGGCAACGAGACGCTGATGCGCCTCCGCCACCTCATTATGGGCCACCTGGTGGGCCTCGTCCTTGACGAGAGTCACACAATCGGCGGGCGTCACCGAAATGGTGCTCAATGTGGCACCCTGACTGCTGACGACAACATTATTATTATTATTATTATTGTTATTATTATTGGAGGCGACTTCGGTGTCGACTTCATCGACCACATTGGGCACAATTGTCTCGATGTGTGTCTGTGACTGTGAGTGGGGATTCGTGTGGTGCGATTCGTCTTCGTAGTCCATCGAATCCTCATCGTCGAAATTGATGTGCAGTTCGCGCTTTGGTTTGCCGCCCAATTCATTGGAGTGTCGCTTCGGTTTGTGATCGGCGATGAAGAGTAATTTATCATAATACCAGAGCCTCGTCTCGTAATCACTTTTGCTGCTCGACTTGCGAAATTCGCGACGGAATGCGGACCGGAGTGAGTTAATTTTCCGTACGACCATAGCCCGATCCGGATTCGGCTCGACTTCTTTCAGTTTTTCGACTAGTTTGTCGTAAGCTTTGTTTCTGGCGGCATGATTGCTGTAGTCTTGATGCTTGGGCTGCCACAGGCACTCTTCCTCCTGGTATTGCTCGATGAATTCGGTTAGCCAGTGGCGGGAATAAGAGCGCAGGTCGTTTAAATTCGACACATTCATTGTAATTGGTATTTTCTATAATTCTATATATACTTTTGATGCTGTTTGGCTGTTTTGCTCGTAGTGCGTTTCACTTGAAGTTGGCTGCAACAGCAGAACGAAATACAAAATGCAACTCTATTTTGTGTGATGTGGCAACGCCAACAAGTGCGAAGACAGTTACCTCTGCAGCCCTGATTCGCATACCCCTCAGATTCTCCTCGATGCCCTTAGAATAAGCGAGAACAAGGCAAAGTTGCGCATGTCGTTGCATGTTGTTGTCATTATTATTATGTATTAAAAAAGTATACTAACAATAACGCGTGCTGTGCAAAATAAATAACCAAAATTAAATGAGCCTCAGCTATTGAGTGCAAGTGCGTGCGCTGCTAAACAACTGCACTGTTGTTGCACACATAAAAAAAATATATATCCAAAAAATCTTTGTTAAACAAAAAAGGTGCGTTTTTGTTGATTGCCTAGCCAACATATTCGAATCTTTAAATTTGTCTGCTTATATAATGACTGTGTGTGTAGATTAAAAAATAAAATAAAAAAAGAGCAGGAGTACAAGATGTGTATTTAAATATATACGAATATGTGTATGTACATTTTGGTCCCAAAACAATGGAAACGAATAGCAGTGAAATGCATTTGAGCAACAGCTGTTTGCTGCACTGTTAACGCTGCTACCAGCTCCAGTTTGAAATTGTGTCCCAGAAATCCAAAAAACAAACAACGTAAACAACACCTCATACAAATACATATACACGGATTACGTATTTGCTCGCCAGGTTTTCTTATTCGACCCTCAGTGCCAAAGTCCATTCCAATCAGAATCAATGTTGTTATTTGCCAATCTAAATATGAGTGAGTCTATTTATAAACACTCAAACATATATATATATATATATATATATATATATATGTGTGTGTGTGTATGTGTGTGTGTGTGGATAAGCGACAACCTTGATTGACTGCAACAACAACAAAGAAGGCTTAACGAACTTGTTTACATTCATATTGCCGGCTGCAATTAACCCCCTCTGCAGTTGAAAGCTCATCTGTTTCGTATAAGAGAGAGACAGACTATAAGAGTGTGCTTTAAGCTGCTCAGTTATTCCTTGTAGTTCATTTAATGTTACTCAGAAACATTTTAAAAATGCTTCTTATTTTTAAATTTAAATTTGATTTACAATTTTATTTTTAATTTAATCTGTTTTTTACCTTTTGTATTGTTATTATTTTTTTATATACAATTGTAGCATTTAAATACTCCCAGAAATCTCAGAAGTTTTTTTTGAATAAATACTACATAATAAATATTAGTTAATAAATAATTTAATATATTTAATAATATTGAAAAGGCAGCTATACATCGCTCCGCTTAGATTAATCCTGCAACTATTATTATCATTTTAATATGATATTTTTTAATATGATTTCATATATGACATGCACATGCTTCAGATTAAGCCATGCCAAAATGGATACTGGTCTATACTAATTTTTAATTTAATTTTTGTAATATGTTGATGTTTTTCGCTGAATTGTTAAATTTATCTTAGAGAGCTGTTCACACAGTTATCTTATCATTTTTGATACAATTTTTATCGTGGCTTAAGAGGTTTCTATCGTTTCTATCTGCTACGAAATGTGTCCAATAAAATGTCCATGTCAAGGTGATACTATTCACTTGTATAATTCGAAAGAAAACCGCTCAAAAGACAAAAAGATAATGAAATCTTATCAAGTTGTCTTAATCAGTCCACGCCTTTTAAACGGGAACAGTCCAAGCAAAGTACAAAACCTAACAATATCTCACTGACCACTGTGGCTAATAATACTTTTTAACACTCATTTCGATTCATTGACATCCAAACTAGATGCGTTAATTGATTTGTTTCTATACCCTGCAGTCTTTAAAAATTGCAAAACGGTTGTGATGAGTTTGTGCAAATGTGTGTAAGTATATATATTCCTGATCAGGATCAGCACACCAAATGTCAGAGACTCTAAGAGCTGGCGAGTTTTAGTTTTGAGTATAAGTTTTCGTATGCTGAAGAAAATATTATTTAATTTTATTGATAACTAGGTGTCTTTCCCTAATCTCGATACAATACGATTTCCAATAGCACAAAAAGATACTATTGATACTTACTCATCAAATAATATTATATATTTACTAAATACTTAATTTAAAGTTGAATTTAAGCGAAGGTAAATGTTTATCCGGACCACAAGGGTATTTTGTTTTAATTTTTTCTTGTTCTTTCTGAATTTTGCTGAAAAAGTTTGCCCTCTCAAATTGAACCTTAAGAAATGTTCCTTAGCTGGCGTTATCAATATTTGCCGTATTTGTGTGCCGATAACCAGCGATGCAAATACAATATGAATTCCATTGCCTACTTTTGATAATTGTAACTAAAGTGCATCTGTTCCTATCTGTATTGTTGGTAGTCTGCGATGAGCCTTCTAGAGAAACCGAACATTGCCATGTCCATGACATCAACAGGTAGTCAATTAACCACGTCAGCTGCCGCCGCCTCAGCCACCAATAGGACGACAATAGAGGGCGCTGCAGCGGAGGACGAAGATGACTATAGTACGGGAAACAAAGGGACAACTGCCGCCGCCTCAACGGATGGCATTTACAATCAGAGCGCAAAGGCCCCAGATGGTAAGTTTTTAATTAATATTAAATAATATAATAATATATAACTTACTAATTAGCTGCAGCAGCCGGCGGATCAGCGAACTCCCTTTATAGAGAGAGAGAGAGGGAGAGATAGATAGAGCGCTGCACACAGAAAGCACTGCACAATGAGAGCGCTGCTAATTCCGGCTGCTGCATCTCAAACTGCACCTAACATAGTGTGGATATAATTACGACTAACAATAATGTTTGTGTGTTACACGTATAGTGTGCAGACAACACTCTGAGTCGACGATCAGATTCGAACTGCCTGCTCTGACGAGCAGGCTCTTTATTTATATTAAACGCTTAAAACTAAATACATTTAATATGCAGCCGCCGCTGGTATCGCGTCTGCTTGGCGCCTAACAGCGGCCGGCTCGCAGCGATCGTCGCATCGCACATTCGCATCGAGCCTAACCGGCGCTGGGTAACGGTGATTGTCGCGAATGTCTGCATCGGCGCCTAACAGGCGCTGGATGACTGTCGCGAAGACATTCGCATCGGCGCCTGGCAGCGACCGTCGCAGCGACCGTCGCAGCGACTGTTGCGACGCTAGGTGCCGGCAATCCGTCGCCAGCAAGTACATCAGTTTACTGCGTAACATGTTCGTACTCGAACAATAAGCTATTTACAATAGGCCACGCAGAGCTCAAAATTCAAGCATTTAAAGTTATTTGCTGCCGCTGTCAACAATTATTATTATTATATATTTAATTTTATTAACATATCCAAAGTGGAGAACTCTGTGGCTTGGCAAATTGTCGTTGCACGCAAGAAACCGTCTGCATCGTAAATATAAGTATCACATAATCACAAAGAATATGGTCAATTATTATTAAATACATCCAAATTGCGGTTATAAACAGAATAATCTAGCTTAATGGAGCTAGAAATGTTATGCTCTTTCAGCTAAATATTATTTTGATTTTATATTAATTAACTTTATTCAATTAATTATTTATTCTTATTGACATGAAAAATTACAGTGAAGAAGTTTATTTAATGCTCCCCCAATTTGTGTTTGACTTCGCAGTGCGTCACAATCTGGATGGAGTGCTAATCAGTCTGATAGCGGGAGCAGCTGCTGGTGCTCTGGCGAAGACAACAATCGCACCGCTTGATCGCACCAAAATCAATTTCCAGATACGCAAAGATGTGCCATTCTCGTTTCAAGCCTCACTCAACTACCTGCAACAGACCTACGCCAAAGAGGGAGTCCTCGCTCTGTGGCGCGGCAACTCGGCGACAATGGCACGCATCGTGCCCTACGCGGCCATTCAGTTCACATCCCACGAACAGTGGCGCCGCATCCTTCAAGTGGACCAGAATGGCACCAAGTAAGCTTTCCTCATTTATCTATCCACGTACCTTTCCAAAATTGACCAATCACTATTTACTATTTGCAATTGACAGCACCAAGGGTCGTCGCTTTGTGGCTGGCTCGCTGGCGGGCATTACATCCCAATCGCTGACGTATCCACTGGATTTGGCCCGTGCTCGAATGGCCGTCACGGACAGATACACAGGCTATCGAACGTTGCGTCAGGTCTTTGCTAAGATTTGGGTCGAGGAAGGTCCGAGAACGCTTTTCCGAGGCTATTGGGCAACAGTCCTGGGTGTTATACCCTACGCGGGCACTTCATTCTTCACTTACGAAACGCTCAAGCGAGAGTATAATGGTAAAAACAATTAACAAATAGGGTGTCCAGCTTTTAGATCTTATCGTAATTTTTGCAGAAATCGTTGGCAATACAAAACCGAATGCTTTAATTTCGCTGGCATTTGGCGCTGCAGCGGGGGCGGCGGGTCAAACAGCGAGTTATCCCTTGGATATTGTGCGTCGACGTATGCAGACGATGCGTGTTAATGTTGCGAATCTGGAGCGTTGTCCCACAATTTTGGAGACACTCATAAAGATCTATCGGTAAAATAAAGCACTCCCTTTAAATAATAAAATATGCTTATATATTTGCTTTCCACAGGGAGGAGGGCATTAAGAACGGCTTCTATAAGGGCCTGAGTATGAACTGGATTAAAGGACCCATTGCCGTAGGCATCAGTTTCTCCACGTATGACCTGATCAAGGCTTGGCTTAGGGAGTTGTCTCACCTGAAGCGTGGTCGGGTCGATAAGTAGCCGCAGTGCCCCCCCCCCCCCCCCACACACACACACAAAAAGCAGAAAAACCAAAAAAAAAAGCAAAAACAATAAAACCCACTGCTTTTGTTCTTAAGTTAAATGTTCGAAGAGCAGAATTTGGTATTGCATTATTTGAATGCGGCATAAGAATTGTTACATTGATATTTTTAGTTGTTAATTTTTCGGGAAAATGAAATGATGAATGGACAAACGCTTACTCTGGTTATTCAATTAAATTGATTATATTCGTTAACCTGAAAGTAATTGCAAACAATAAAAAAAAAAAACTAAAGTTGCATATACAAACTCCTATTGCTGTCGACTTGAAATGGCGCTTAATTTTTAGTTTTGGCCACTACCTGGACAATAAATATTGCGTGTATACATATATATATATAGCTACTAAAATATTTGCACACAATCGGCAAGCATTTATTCATGTGATGCATAAACTGTATATTGTTGTGTTTTGTATTGGTAAAAATAAATGTACAATATTTTCATTAAAAATGTAGTTCACATTTTTTTGAATTTGGTGCCAATTTTAAATCCTTAACTGTATTTGTTGTTTAGGTGGCAACGCCTTCGATAGGTGGCATATCGATAGCGGGCTTCCGTTTGTGTTGCACTTTTCAGTAATTCTCTATATATATAAGTGATGTATTTTGTTTTGTTTTTGCCAACTTGCGTCATACATATACTAGGAATTCTGGGAATATGCAAATTTCTGTAACTAAAATTCTGACAGTCCGGCCACGCCGCTTCCTAGCATTAACAGTGTCATTTAGAGTAAAACTATCAATTCAATTTAACATATGTGACCTTTCAGGCGTTCAAGCGCTCTAGAAATGCTGAGGTAGTACAAATTATTAAAAACGTATTCAATTATTTAATGAAATATTTTTTGTCCAGACCGGCGACTCCATTTGAAGCGAGGACTTAAGTTAATACGAGCTATCAGTAAGTATACATAGGTGCAAAGTGCACTCTGATTTGAAACTTAATATCGTATTCATAGCTCATATTCATTGTGCTGTGATATACACTGTGCAAAGATAAGAAAGGTTTTACATTGCCGCTGTTAGAAGTCTATATATATTTAACTCATCTACAGAAAACTTCACTCCGCCACCTAGCGCGCCCTCACATCCGAGAATTTTTATTTTCTTTGTGAGTTAGGCAAAATAAGCTCTACCATTACGCATGTTCACCTTCTGGGAATGGTTCTTTGTTATTTTGAAACTGGGCAAAGACCATTTGTTAGGCTTATAACAAGCGGGACACATAACTGGCTTTAATAGCAGGGCCAAATGCTAGTATAATTATTATATTATTTATCAGACTCTTTTAAACTCTCGCTAGGCGGCTTTATCCTTGACCACACAGTTTGACTGATCGCATACGGGACCTGAACATGCGTTACCTGCATCCGAGGAATATTAATGGGCAACCGCTGGAATGCCATATCGCCTTTGGCGAATTTTATTTGATTTTGTTCGATTACTGATTTGTTGTTATACAAAATTTGTAATTGTATGCTCAAATGCAAATAGGAAATGTCAGAGAAATCAACTTCTCACCATTAACGTATTATTATATACATGACTAAAGAAGCATCCAGGTGCTAACCAGTGATACGACGAAAACAGACTCTTTGAATAGCACACCTCACAATAATCCCATGCAATCACCGTGCAGGATTGATTTGCACCATTTTAAAGAGTTGATTTAAGTACTTATAACCCAGGCTAATCTTAAAGAACGGTCTTAATTGGCCGCCAAAATACACACTCATTCAAACATCATTAGGCTGTGAGAAAACACAATAATAAGAAGAAATAAATGCTTTTTGTTCGCAATCCGATTATTTTAAAATCGAACAAAAGGACTTCTTAGAAAGGACAGGTGAGTTGTGGCCAATGACTAAAAAGCAAATGTGAATAATGATGATATACATTAAGAAAGTAATCATTTGTTCTCTCTTGTGGGCGCTGTTGCTGGCGTACAACAGGTGACCAGCGTTGCCACACTGTCAATGAAACCCTTTCGGCTACTTTGATGTGCGAAAAATCAATTTTGTTAGCTAATTACTCTCCCCTTAAATAATTAAATTCTTAACTAATAAAAAACATTAGCAGGATATATAAGTGAAAACTAGATTAGTTAATTCAAAGGCCAAGTGATTAAGATAAACACATAAACATTAATTTATTCATAGGTATCAAAAAGTTATACAGAAGTAGGTTATCCCCCAATTTTTTGGAATTATATTTATTATTTGTTACTAACAAGTACTGAATGGGTCCTTAATCCAAAAATGTAGAAATTAATGTCAACTTCTGACTGTCTGGCTACGCTGCTGTTCTTAGATTAACAGTGCCATTTGGAGCAAACCAGATGTGTATTCAAAGTTAACAGTTGATTCTTACATTTACGTTCGTGCGTTCAATCGCGTAGGTTGTGCATTCGCGGGAAATTTGCGAATTTAAATACGAAGCAGTTAAAACATATTATATATTCTTTAATCAAATTTATATATTGATATTCGCTCAACTCAAATATTATTGAGGCACCCCCATAGCCACCCCATTTGAAACAAAGATTGAAATTCTAGTGAGAGTGTGCGTGTGTGTCTGCGTGCGATTATATGTGCGCTGTTGGGGCCACCGAATCCAATACATTCGTGCACATGCATATGTATGGGCTTACACCTTCTTCTGAGCTGTTTGTGTATTAAAAGGTAAATAGAATATATATATGTTATGTAAAAAAGTGCCCTATTTTGAGGGGAAATTTTATTTGG
>JAWNLA010000029.1:0-10357 GCA_035041605.1 Drosophila atroscutellata
TGTCCACAATGTACCTGATCCAAATGAACACTGCACCGTGAAGTAGGCAACATTTTTATAATTCTACCTAGCAGGTGGGGAAACCCCATTGTATTGGGGTCATATATTAATTTTGGTGGTTAATACATGTACCTACCATCCATTTTGAAAAATAATAAATAATTAGCTTATGGCAGGCAATTACGTTTTTTCGTTGACACTGCGCCTAATAAGCTGTCCGGCGTGGGCGGGCCATTTAAGCAATATGCCGACGGCAGCGCTGTTGCTGCACTTTTTTTACCCCCCTCGATCATTTTTTTGTTTTAGGATTTTTTATGGGAAATTCTGAGAACGAAATTAATAAGAAAAAATTGTTTTTCCTCCCTATTAGTCAACTAACATTTGGTACATATGAAAAAAAAGAATTGTTTTTGTTATTAGTCAGCAGTTTTCCTATATTTTTAATAAAAGTGACATTCTATTTTTATATGAAAATTCAAATTCGTTTTGTTCTAGAAAATTCAAAATTACGAGGTCTGACCAATAAGTAATGAGACTGATTTTTTAGCCGCGCTTGTGGTAACACTGCGAACCTGAAACTTCGGTCGGTTAATCTCCCATCCCTCCTCTATCGATACATGTGCTCGCGACTTTCGTACGTTCGATAGTTCTCCAGCTGTGTTGTGTTTTCGACAACGTGTTTGTAAGGCGTGTCACGAATATGGAACGACGTAATATTGAACAGCGGTACGCGATTAAATTTTGCGTTAAACTCGGCGATTCTGTTACGGAAACGTACGTTTAATTGGTCAAAGTGTTCGGTGATGAAGCACTGAGTCGTGCTCAGGTGTTTCGATGGCATAAAGATTTTAAAAATGGTCGTGAGAGCGTCGGGGATGAACCGCGAAGTGGGAGGCCGGTTGAAGCTCGAACTGACAACAATGTTCAGCGTGTGCGCACTCTCGTGCATCAAGATCGGCGGCTAACCATTCGAATGTTGGCTGATGAACTTAATTTGAAACGAGAAACCGTCAGAAAAATTTTCACTGATGATTTGTCCATGAAAAAGCTGTGTGCAAAGATGGTACCGAAGAACATGACAATACTCCATGCCATCGTGCCTTCAGTGTGTCGCAGTTTTTGACCTCTAAAAACATCGCAGTGTTGCTGCAAGCGCCCTATTCGCCGGATATATCACCCTGTGACTTCTTCTTGTTCCCCCAAACAAAATTGGCCGTGAAAGGAACGCATTTTGAGTACATAACTGACATCCAGACCGCCGTGACGAGGGTACTAAACGACATTCCAGTCGAAGCCTTCCAGGAATGTTACGAAAGCTGGAAGAAACGTTGGAACCAGTGTGTAGTTGCGGGAGGGGAGTACTTTGATCACATCAATGTACCTAAATTTTCAAATATACGTATTTTATGGACTTAGTCTCATTACTTATTGGTCAGACCTCGTAGTTGAACTTTTTTCAACTTTTTAATAGTCAACTTATTTGCTATATTTTTTAATCAGAATTAGAATTCCTTTTTTAGGCACGCATACATGTGCATATGTATTTGTGTATTTATTTACACACATGTGTGCAGTGTGTGCAAAATCAGGCGTTTCGCCCGCTCAACACTTTATCTTCTTCTTCTGCTGTTCTACTGTTGTTCTTCTGGTCTGTACAGACATTGCTATATATACTTACATACGTACAAATACTAGGTATTTTGCTGACTAGTTTAGAACCTGCGTATATATATTTTGTATATTTGTATTTGTAAATTGTACGTGCAACTTTTCATACCCTTTCCTTTTTACAAAACGTTATAGAGTAACAAAAAATATTATTATTAAAAAATAATTAATATATAATATTAACTAAATCACATTCAAATATGTTTGCACTTATTTCGGACAGTGTTGTGGAATGCACAACAAATTTGCTATTTAAAAATTTGCTATTGAAAGTG
Source organism: Drosophila atroscutellata (assembly GCA_035041605.1). Taxonomy (NCBI): domain Eukaryota; kingdom Metazoa; phylum Arthropoda; class Insecta; order Diptera; family Drosophilidae; genus Drosophila; species Drosophila atroscutellata. Next base: position 1,944 of record JAWNLA010000029.1, read on the forward strand.
ATGTGAAATTAGAAAGATAAGTAGGTCAAATGTCGTCGCAACAGCAAAAAAACCCAAAAATGAGAGGAGCAACCACATTAAGTACCGGATCTTAGCGTATGGACTGTGTACAGACATTGCTATATATACTTACATACGTACAAATACTAGGTATTTTGCTGACTAGTTTAGAACCTGCGTATATATTTTTTGTATATTTGTATTTGTAAATTGTACGTGCAACTTTTCATACCCTTTCCCTTTTAAAAAACGTTATAGAGGAACAAAAAATATAATTATTAAAAAATAATTAATATATAATATTAACTAAATCACATTCAAATATGTTTGCACTTATTTCGGACAGTGTTGTGGAATGCACAACAAATTTGCTAATTAAAAATTTGCTATCAAAAGTGATGTGAAATTAGAAAGATAAGTTGGTCAAATGTCGTCGCAACAGCAAAAAACCCAAAAAGGAACATTAAGTACCTGATCTTATATACTCACATAAGTACAAATAGTATGTATTTTGCTGACTAGTTTAGAACCCGCGTATATATTTTTTCTATATTTGTATTTGTAAATTGTACGTGCAACTTTTCATACCCTTTCCTTTTTATAAAACGTTATAGAGTAACAAAAAATATTATTATTAAAAAATAATTAATATATAATATTAACTAAATCACATTCAAATATGTTTGCACTTATTTCGGACAGTGTTGTGGAATGCACAACAAATTTGCTAATTAAAAATTTGCTATCAAAAGTGATGTGAAATTAGAAAGATAAGTAGGTCAAATGTCGTCGCAACAGCAAAAAAACCCAAAAAGGAGGGAGGAGCAACCACATTAAGTACCGGATCTTAGCGTATGTACTGTGTACAGACATTGCTATATATACTTACATACGTACAAATACTAGGTATTTTGCTGACTAGTTTAGAACCTGCGTAAATATTTTTTGTATATTTGTATTTGTAAATTGTACGTGCAACTTTTCATACCCTTTCCCTTTTACAAAACGTTATAGAGGAACAAAAAATATAATTATTAAAAAATAATTAATATATAATATTAACTAAATCACATTCAAATATGTTTGCACTTATTTCGGACATTGTTGTGGAATGCACAACAAATTTGCTAATTAAAAATTTGCTATCAAAAGTGATGTGAAATTAGAAAGATAAGTAGGTCAAATGTCGTCGCAACAGCAAAAAAACCCAAAAAGGAACATTAAGTACCGGATCTTATATACTCACATACGTACAAATAGTATGTATTTTGCTGACTAGTTTAGAACCCGCGTATATATTTTTTGTATATTTGTATTTGTAAATTGTACGTGCAACTTCTCATACCCTTTCCCTTTTACAAAACGTTATAGAGTAACAAAAAATATAATTATTAACAAATAATTAATATATAATATTAACTAAATCACATTCAAATATGTTTGCACTTATTTCGGACAGTGTTGTGAACTGCGTTGTACAAAATGCGTTTTGCATTGTTTTACCTATTGTTGCTTACCTATTGGGGTGGCCTCCCTACCTGCCTCCCCCATTGTTAAATAAGCCAGAAACGTTGCATATTTAACAAGTGGCGTTTAATAATTTAATTTCGCAATTTCTATTTTGTCAAGAAGCTGTATTTTATTTGTAATTTTTGAATTAAAAATCGAGTTTACTCAATAAAATTGTTAAACTAAAACTAGAAGTGTGTAATCTTAACATTTGACATTAACGCATAGCACGTAATAAAAAAAGAGGAAAAGACTATTTGAGATTCGGCGTTGTTTTGAAGGGGGCAACTTATGTAACTAAAAGTAGCTTGCAATATAAAATCATTTATTATTTGTATACCACACACACATACACACACACAAAACAACTCAACACACTTATACACATACAAATATAATACCCTCTCATGTAATCCTTACTACGACTTCGACCTGCGTCTCTGCTTGGCGCCCTGGATCGAAGAAAGAATAATGTCAGTAGTCTCATCCTCAAATAGTGCAGTGTGGCCATTTGATGGGGGTGTAAGCTCTAACGTAGTATTCACACTAAGAGACATTGCCGAAACAAGTACTCCAAAAATACTATTCAAAAATCGACTGATATTCGATATTAAAACTTGTCGTGTCTAACCTGAACAGAGATGAGAATATTTGTGTTATCTTTGGGCATTGAAAGGGGTTGGGAATATTTAGCTTAGAGGCGTTTGATTTGTAAAATATTGATTTTTTGGTATCGATTGTCGATTTTGTTTAAATTCGAATCCTTCTTTCTCTCTATGAAACACAGGTCCGAGCAGATAACACCAAATTCGACAAATCAATTGAAACGTGCGGCGTTCAAGTTCATCGAGGATCTAAATCAGAAACTGTTATCGACACGTGCCAGTGATCAGGAACTCAAGTATCGGCTGGTTGAGCTCTGTGCACTGATTCAACGCACTCCTGCGCTTGAACTTGTCCAGTTTCATCTCCAGGCATGCCGTTTGGTATTATGCACAACATGGCGGGAAATGCAACGCCAGCTGCAATGGTCACCCCCAAGGTCGAACTGTTCGGTCAGATTATTCAGACCTACAACGATTTCACCACATGCTCGGAGGATCTGAAGGTATTGGATCAAAATTTTCGCTATATGGTAAGCAAACCAAACCACCCGGATGCGGAGCAACTTTTCAAGCATTGGATTGAGGATAAGACCTCATTGGTAGCCAAACTACGTCGCAGCTTCATGTGCTACGAATTACTGCAGGATTCGGTCATAGCGGGACTTAAGAATTGGAGATACCAACAGGCGCAGGCTGGCAATGGGGCTCAGTTTAGCGAGAATATGTTGGATGATATACAGCGTTGTTTTGAAGGGCTCGAAATATTCGTAACCCAGCTGTTGTCCATTGTGAAGAAGACACTGCTTGTGCACGTAACGAACGACGATCGCGATCTTAACTATCTGCTCGAACAGGTGCAGGTGGCACAGAAAAATCTGGTTTGCTCCGCATTTATTGTGGACAAACAGCCACCGCAGGTGATGAAGACAAATACACGCTTTGCGGCCTCAGTCCGTTGGCTGCTGGGCTCCCAGCTGGGCATACACCTAAATCCGCCCACTGTTAAGTGCATTATAATGTCAGGTACGATTTATACAGACTCGGTAAAAAATATTTTCTTTTTAATATGAGAACAAAAAAGGCATTCAGCTGTGGTCAAAATAATAGTTTATAGTTAAAAAATTATGAGCATTTGATTTAATTTAATTTACATTTGATGGGTGGCTGTATTTTAATAAATTTAGGATTTGGGAATAACAGTACTTTAAAATATTTCTAGTTGCGAATCCAAACATTTTTTTATGTTGCAGAATTGAATTTTTCTTCGTATTGAAGATTTTGAAGAGGCCCAAAAATTAATAAATTCTATATTCGAGTGTCAGCTTCCACATAAAAAGACTAGGAAAGAGTGCTGCTGCGATCTTCACGTACTAAGATTAGCTTGTGCAATGTTGCTGCTATTGTCGCACACGTTCTTAACCAATACCCATAAGCCGCTAGTTTACATGTCACGTCGAAGGCAAGCCATATAATCATCTACGTTCGCAAATCAACTCGTTGACTTCGGCTTATCTCTCAGGACCAGAAACCCAGCTAAGCGAGCATGCATCGTCACAGAATTTGTAATCAATATTGTCTGCGTAGGGGCAACACGATCTGTTCCAGAGTAATCCGCGCCATAACTGGCCATTTGCTAGTAGGCACTCATGTCAACAGACTCCAAGTCCCTATGCTGATTTCTGCAGAAGCTGCAAATCAGTGAAATAAGGGGAATTTCCCGAGTTATACTTATTTTTGCTTCAGTCTCCCTTTAGTGTCGAGAAGTTCTTCACATATAAAACAAATTCTGCTGATTAACAATATATATACTGTATGAATGGGACAAAATTATAATACAGTCTACGAGGGCGTAAAATAGTTACTCGAACGAAAGTTTAACAACTTTTCCCCAATCTATATAAAGCAATTTGAACATTTTTGCAGAGTTGCAGGCGCATCGTTTCGTAACACGCGGCACACACATGGATGTGACCAATAGCAGCCTGGCTGCACAATCGTCGGGCGAAATTCAGAACTGCTCCAGCACTATGGAATATCAGCATAATAACCAAGTCTTCTCCGCAAGCTTTAGGAACATGCAGCTAAGAAACATCAGGCGTGCCGAGACTGAGAACGTTATGGATGAGAAGTTTGCACTGTTCTTTTATGCCACGACGACAGTGAACGACTATCAAATACGTGTTTGGACACTTTCGCTGCCCGTGGTGGTCATTGTGCATGGGAATCAGGAGCCGCAGTCTTGGGCCACCATAACCTGGGATAATGCATTCGCAGAGATTGTGCGTGAACCGTTTGTGGTTACCGATCGCGTCACCTGGGGTCAGATATCTGTGGCACTCAACACCAAATTTGGCTCCACCACCCAGCGCGCCCTCACCGCCGAGAATTTGGAGTTTCTTTGTGAGTAAAGTATACAAAAGCTTTACATTTAAAAGTTGATGAATATTCCTCTTTTAGTTGAGAAACTGCAACGTGATAATACCGCCGGCGAGCGTAACGAGTGCATTACGTGGAATCAATTCTGTAATGAGCAGCTGCCGGAACGCACGTTCACCTTCTGGGAATGGTTCTTTGCCATTATGAAACTGACCAAAGACCATTTGCCAGCCATGTGGAAAGCGGGACGCATTACTGGCTTCATTAACAAGGCCAAAGCACAAGATGATCTATTGCGCGCCAATACAGGAATCGGAACATTTTTGTTGCGCTTCTCCGACAGCGAATTGGGTGAGTAATATAATCTGTCACCCCAGAACGCGACGTACTCATAGTTTACTTAACTGTTTTAGGTGGCATTACCATTGCCTATGTGAATGAATTTGGTTCGGTAACAATGCTCTCGCCGTGGACTGCACGAGATTTCCAAATACGCGCTTTGCCTGATCGCATACGCGACTTGGACGTGCTGCGTTGGCTGCATCCGACCGATCTCAATGTGCAGACAATGGATCGCCATGCCGCGTTTGGAGAGTTTTATACCCAACCTCCTGGTACGAGTGTTGCGACAAAATTACTTACTGTGCTATGACAAATGTTGATATTTTCGATAATTCCCATTAATAGAACAAACTAGCACAGAAAAATTGATACATTTAAACCGTAATTATATTAAAATAAGGGAAATTGTCAGAAAAATCAACTTTTCACTGCTTTCTGTACACCACATACATGAATGCTTGTTTATTTATCTAACAGAGAAAACGTCGCGCGGGGATGGATATGTGCCGAGTACGATACGCGTGCAGGTGCCGACCAGTGGGGATACTGGCTCTCTCTGAGTGGAACGCCTCACCATCCTATGCAGTCATCGCCACTGGATGGCTTGTCAATTGGAAAGTAAGTTTTGCATGGTTGGCATCAACGTCAAAAGTCTCTGAACGACTCTTTCTAATGGTTTTTATTTCGTTGTTGCGCCTGTGGTTAATCAGGGTGAGGCTTGAGAACATAGATCCAACAAAATCAAAAAAATTAAAAGACGCATTTCGTTTGGAGGTTTTCAGTTTCTTCACGGTGTAAACTGTACTTTTAAATTTTTAATTTACTTGGCTTTATTTGGTTTATAACCATTTTTAAGAGTTTAATGAGAATGCAATACTTTGAAATGGAAAGGCATATTAAAAACCAAACAAAGCTTTTTAAAAAACGATTCTTAAATTCGTGTAATATAAAAACAGATTTTGGTTGGCGTCCAAATGGCGGCCATTTTGTCAGCTCAAAAACCATTGCACACCTACGCCCTCCAGCTCTATGCATAACATCCACACACTTGCAACACACTCGTCAGTCACACACTCATTTGTTATTCGCTCTAGCTGTAAACTTTACTAACCACTTTACCTAATTAGGTCGCTCGCTGGGTTACAATAAAATTGAAAGTTCTTCTAGCATTTGATATTTTTTTGTTCTTCAAAGTATTGATATCTTTTTAAGCTTTTCGGCGGCCTCAAATATGTTATGTTATTTATTGAAATTTTGTTATATGCATATTTGCAAAATGAATATGATATCTAATGAATTTTCATATTTTTCTAACTTTTCATATAATCGTCGCAGCTTGCAGAATAGCACCATCATGCATTTGTAAATGCCAAAGAAAAATACAGAAGAGCAATTTGCAAGCAAATTTTGGGGATTCATTTGAATTAAATATATTCAAAATAAACTAAATTCTTGCATGCGCTTTTTTCACAGATTCCTCTTAATGTAATGTGTGTTCGTAATTGTAATTAGGTTACCTATGAATTTAATGCTTATTGTTACATTTACTATTACATTGGAACGCACCAAAACACTATAATCACTCAGAGTAGGGGTGTACGCGAATTATTATGCATTCTGTAAAAAAATGTGTTAGTTAATTTCATAAAATTCCTTTAATGATGCGAATTTTTCATTTGATTCTCTACTAACATCATTAGACACATCAAATATTTTTATATGTCCCATACAATCTATTTCCTTTTTATTTTTATTAATTTGTTTTTCTTTTCTATTTTTGTTCCAATTTTAGTGGTAGTGATTTTCCAATGGCGGACTTTGAAACGATGTCGAACTTTGAATATTAGCTATAAGCATAACAGAATATATACAGATCTATATGTTGCATTTATATATAGAAATGTGTAATCAAATTACGTCAAATGTTATATATATATATCAAGAAATAATGCTATAAATATTTGCATTATTTTGCCGCTATTATCGACGTCCATTAAATGTATCCACCCTACAATATAAATCAATCGGACACTTCGACTTAAAACTTATCTAACGTTTACTTTTACGCAATTGGAATGCATCGTTGTGGCATGTCTTTTAATTTTGGTATGTATTGAGTTAAGTTATCTCTGATTTGACTTTAATCAATATACAAATTGGTTCAGTACAGTAAACATTTATGGTTGTGATCTTCAATTTGTGGCTAAATAGGTCGACATCATTGTTAGCTTATAATATGTATATATATACATATCGTTTCATATATATATATATACATATCGTTTCATATATATATATATATATATATATATATATATATATATATATATATATATATATATATATGTATACATACACTATAATTGTTGTAGTTAGTAGCAAGAACACAATTTAAGGAAACGAAAAGTTTTTACACATTTTATAAAAACAATTATTTAACAAATTTGTATGTTAATCGAATTTATTGTTATATGAACTTTTTAAAGTTAATAACCACTTTGTGCATTGTATGTGCTTTAAAACCTACGCACATACATGGAAATATATTGAATGTCGATGAATGCGTTTCTGGTTTCAGTACGTAGAGTAATTGGTACGGAAGGTGGCTATATATATGCGTCAGCCTTCGAGAGTCTTATGAAATGAATATGAGCTTGATCTGAGGAACGGAAAAGTACGCAAATTTACACATGGGAAGAGTCAGGTATATTTCTAAGTATGTTTATCTAGTTGTAAAAAAATATAGGGAAGCAAATAAATATGTTTAATTTTTGAATTGAAATATCCTGAATAAACTAAAATTTTACGCAGCGAGAGCGTAGCTAGCTAGCTTTTCGTTAAGGGAGGGGCCGCATTGTAAGTTTTTATAAATCATCTAATCTATCGATGATTGTAGATAGAGATGTAGCACTCTCCCTGTGTACCTCCTAGGCATTAAGTGATTGTTTGACGTGGTTCACTGTTTAAGCTACAATTTTATTGTGCTCGTCATTACTAAAAATGTATTTTACTTATTCTTACAGCATTTGTGAAAACGCCAAAAACCAACCTTTTAAAACAACACGAGCAATGCATGCAAATTGCGGCACTTCAACACAAAACACCTCCAGAAAACGTACATTAGTAAAATCATTTCTGGTTTGTGCCTGAACAATTTTTAATACGATTTTTTTTCTATATATATAAATAATTTGCCGTGCATCGGCATGTGTAATGCTTTCTATGACATAATTATTAATTTTAAATGGACTTCGGAGCTGGAGAAAGTGGAATTAACTTTTACGTACATTTGTTTAATCTAAATTTGTGAGTTTGATTATAATTTTAAACGTTTATTTTAGGCGTAAGCTATTTAGATTGGTCACAAATGTATTTCGATTGTGCTTATTTTAGTTATATTTTATATATGTACGTATATTATATGTATATTGATTGCTTTATGTAAAAACCCTTTTTCATTGGCTTCCATGCTGCAATGCAAACAAATTTCATGAATGTACTATATGTTATTCGAGTTTGAGTTAGGACAAAATGTGCATTGCATTACAAATGCGTTATTAGTGTTGCTTCTCTCCACCTACC
>JAWNLA010000031.1:0-18490 GCA_035041605.1 Drosophila atroscutellata
CGTGAATTTTATTTATAGAGTCCCTATAAGCCCTGTTGGGAAATACTTAAATGAATTTAATTTGTAAATGAAAAAAAACATTTTTTTCTCTTTGCAGCGTCGATCAATTATTTCAATCCAATCCACTTTAAGCCGTGGATAGCTTCAAAGAATGTGGTGTTGATTTTTCCCTCGTGCCAAATTATATGTTGTATTTAAAAATCTGGCGCGTCTTATTCGTCCTAGACTTCGAATAGAAAAGGCGGAAACCACAGCTAAGAAGCAGAAACTTCTCACTAGCACAGCTGTAAACAGCTGCTGACAACAGATCATGGTTGATTTTTAACAATACAAAAGCTTAAAAAATGTAATTTAATTTAAATTTAAATAATATCCAAATTATACATATATTTAGAAATAAGAAAGATTAAAATGATTTCTGGTATGTGTATCGACGCATTTGTGTTGCCTACTTCAGGGCATTTGCATTGATGTAAATTTATCTTACGATTCTCAAACGGTTTAAGCACAAGTCTATTGGCATGCTAGATGCAGCAAACACAGTGCAGGCAGAGCCACTGAATTGCTCTTCCATTCCACTTACGTGGTGGTTGAATTTAACGTTGAACTACATATTATTGCCGCCTTCGTGCTGTAACGAACATTTTGTTCGGGTTTATTTTAGCTAGGCTAAAACTCAGTAGAGCTGGTAATTCGTGCAACGAATTTTATTTTATTGCGTTTGCGATAATTAACAACACCGATCTTTATATATATATATATTTAAATTGTTTTATTCAACTTGCACTATCATCTGCAGTCTGCAAGCTGTGCACTATATCGCAGAGGTGCAACGCCTGACCAAGCAAAAGACCAAAATGTTTCACGACCACTTCGTACGTGAGAAAAATTATACAGGGGCCCGGGCCACCTGCATGCACGATTCAAAGACAACATCAATGCATGCGTACTAAACTCACCCCCACACACACACACACACGCCCACACCCGGCGGTATCACCGCAAAGTATTACTTCATGGGGTGGGTTGACTAACTAGGCACTCTCCGTCACTCGCCGCTCAGTTTCGCATAATCTCAGATCCTTCTGTATGCTTATGATGAGCTGGCGGACATCTCTCCAGTGTGACGGAGACTCCATCATGTGCTCTACCAAGCCCTCCGGTGGGGGCACTGAGGTAGTCACTCCCCTGTATCTCGATCAATAGTAGAGCTCATGTTCCCGATCCTCGATGGCATGTCGGGCACAGCGTTGTGCCCTCGTGCCTGAACCTGTGTAGGTAGCTCCTGTATCCGACGTGCCCAGAAATAAACTGTGTCACAACATTATCCAACTTACCTGATCCATTCTTCTAGGTTGGGAATTAGTCGGTGTGTCCACCTTCCTTTCCTCGCCGCGCTCCATCTATTCTGCCAGGTGTCTATCGTCGCTGCTTTTGCTGAGCTTCGAATGGTATCTATAGCGTCCGGCGCAACTATCCTTCTAGTGCGGATCTCCTTCATCTCGTTAGCTAGCAGGTCAACTGACACCATTCCTGCTAGGACCAGTGCTGCATCTTCCGAGACCGTGCGCTGCCGGAAATCACATTTTATTTCTTGTGTTTTCAATATATTTGTCTATTTAAATATTAAATATTACTATTTATTTATTTTTTGTTCTTAATTCTACTTACTACTATTTGATTATTTATTAAATAAATATTAAATATTACTACTTATTGTACATGGTACTAAGAATTAATTCTATAATGCCCCCAGGCATAAGTATGAATACCGTCTTCTCTAATTTTTCGTTTATCATCTTTACAACTTAAAGTTGTTTTTGTAACCCTATGTGTATACAAATTGTGAATCTTTGATCTAAATAGTAACATATTATCAGAAAATGTCTTATTTTGAAAAAGACATTCCTTATAGTTATTTATAGTTAACTTATCCATAGCCGACTTTTTTACACCTTTGGATTTTTTAATGCACCCACCCCCCTCAAGAGACAATGAGTACATTTTAGCTCTAAGCCCCACAAACTCTAGCATTCTTTTTCCGCAGTTTTCATCCTTCATCATGCCTAGTACTTTCTTATTACACCTCTTAATCCCATATTTTTCTGCCAACTCTTGGGGATATTCAGAAGTATCAAATCTCATTTCGATATCTTCAGCAATATCTTTATAGAAATCATCTGTATCAATGGAATATATGAACGAATCGGTATCTATATAATTCAATGAAACTTTCTTTTGAAATTTCGGCTTCATATATTCGTAATGGAAATCATACATTTGCCATTTTGATAATTCCAAAACGACAAAACCTAAATACATTGGCTTATCATATACATTATGTAGGCGATTCATTTGAATCGCATACATATCTTCGGAAAATTGTGCAGAGCTATGAAAACTGGCCTTTGCAATAAGGGCACGAGCACCCATCCTATTGCGGTTTGTGGTTTCCCACGATGTTACCAACTTGATGTCTTTACGTTTTTCAACGTTTTCCATCGTCTTTCCATAGACTGCATTATTTAATAATTTGAAAAAGTCTTTTTCAAAATTATTTTTTGCCGAAGTTCTGTGCAATGTATTTAAGTCTATATACTTTCTAAGCCAGGGAGACTGTTTAAATTCCAAAATCTTATGAATTTTTGCCAATTCAAGACCATTTCTCAAACATTGCTGTAGATTTCTATAATGGGATACTTTGTTTTTGCCCTTAGATCCGCAACAAGCTTTTGAACTTTCGCCTCTGGAGTAGGCTTTTGGTTTGATGGACAAAATGGTAAATCATTATGATAATCATGGAGAGAGTCTGGATACAAAAGATCTACCTCGAGAATGTATCCAGACTCTGAATTATCAGTGATTGATGAAATATCGAATGAATTTATTTCATCTTCATTCATCCATCTAAAACCAGAATATGGGAAATGTTGGGACATAGCCCAACCATATAAATTATTTGCATCTAAATACATTAAAAATTCTGATTTATGATTGCTATTATAATTATCCATATATAGATGGTTGGCTTTTGAGTACCGCTTGCAGCACTGAACTAAGCCACCACGAATGCCCATTTGAATAAATCTATACATATTAATATCTGTAAGCAATTCTAGTTCTATTTTTGTGGTCTTTAATATTGCATCCCATGAAAGACCAGGTGTTGTATAATAATGGGCGGGATCTACTGAATAAATTTTCTTGCAAATAGCTCGAAAATTTTGAAAAACATCGGCAAGTAGTAGAACATCAGTCTTAAGATACAACTCCATGTAATCTTTTAGACTTTGACAGTTGAAAACTGACCAAACACTTTGGGCGTGAGTGTAATCTTCGAGTGAGCATTCTTTATTTGTTAAGCTATTCAAGAAATTATCTCTAGGGGGAAGAGCAGACTCATTTAATCTGCCCTCTGAGTTCATATACTCATATGGAAAGACCCCCTTTCTACGTATAAGCTCAAACTCGTTATCTAAGGGGAAAAATTTTTTTACATTAATGAAATTTTCTGTATCTAGATTGCTACTAAGTGCATCTAGACTTGTTGCCATAAAACGGAATGTATCTAAGAATCTAATCTCAAGGGTTTTATCATGGGATGCAATGTGGATATATTTTGAAAGTGATATGTACAACCCCTTATTAAGGGGAAGTACTTTAATGTCACCTTCAACTTTATTTAATTCCCTAACAAATAAATGGGAATCATACTTGGAAAAATTGTGGAAAAATACTGGGACAAAAGGTGCAAGTTGAAAATTGATGTTGCAGACATTATGTGCTGCCCCCCTGTACGACCCGGTTAAATGGCAATGATCTCTAATGCGATCATTGCCTAATGACTTTCGACAAATGTGACAAATGAGAGCGTTTCTAAAACTATACTCTTCATCGACACTCATGGCTATAGGTTTAATAACAGACAAATAGTTGGTGTAAATTTCGCCTACATCACTGATAAGAGACTTGACGAATTTTACACCTGCATCCTCCCCAGTCTCTAAAACAAACTTGTCTAGAGCTGGGTTAAATGCACACTTTATATAATATGAAAAGGCTATAGGAATGTGTTGAGAAGTTGCTACAACATTCTCACTAAGTTGGGCATTGAGGGGGGTGAGTATGCATTCAAAGTCGGCATACACTACAAATGGTACATCTAAACTACGACTATAATTTTTAAAACTAAGACTTGCCTTTTCCTGTGATGGGAGCGTAGAAACCACCTTTCCACACTGTTGACGATGCTCAAAATGCATCTTCTCACTATGGGAGTAATTAAGACACGTCCTACAGAAATAGACTTGTCCATGGTGGGACGTAATTTGACGTCTTACAAGCCTGAAAGTATATGAAAAAAATATATGTAAATATATTTGAAAAATAAATGAATATGAAAAATTAATAAAAAATATTACCTTGATAAATTTTTGATCCATACAAAATGTGCACGGTCTTCACCCTCCAGCAACATCAGACTAATGTGGATTTCCTTTTCCAGCATTGTCGCATATAATGGGCCGTTGACAGCGCCCGTCTGCTCATCAAAACCAAAAACATTTATGCTGATGTTCTGATTTTGATCTTCAAACATTTTTATTTGCTCCAAAGGTAGCGGAAAGTCCAAATTAATAAAGTTTAGTGTGAGTGATTCACTGATTTTTATTGATGTACTCTCAATAGCATCAACTTTGTAGGCAGAACATTTTGCTGACTTATTGTTTACTGGTGCTTTTACGGCTGAGATTATTGACCATTTAAAACAAAATGTGTCATTATTTTTAACATTTACAATTGCTTTTTTATTAGATAGTCCTTTTGGCGTTTCAATGTAACTTGAAACTTTGAGGGGGGTATATTTATTAATATTTATCTCCAGCCTCATTATTTTAGTTAACGTCCAGCCGCTGTCCTTCTCCTGGAATTCATCCATTTTACCGCTAATCAATGCCGCATGAGTTTTAATGATCTCTTCTAGATCACTCGATGCTGTAATAACACACATATTGGATTGATGAGATTTTACTGACATCAGCATTTCATCATCACTGAATTTGATATTTATTTATTTATTTATTTAATGTCGACTAAAAGTCAGTCGACACAAAAAAAGACAAAAGCATAACAAATTTAATTTAATTTAAATTTATATAATATAAAAATTATAAATATATTTAGAAATATTAAAAATTAAAATGATTAAAATGAATGAATTCTGGGGGTATTTAAAAGCAAATTGGTCCAACATTTGTTGCGAGAATTGGGGAAAACCCAGGAAAAAACCAATTAGACCAAACATAATTTGTAAGAGTTAGTAAGAATTAGTCCGCCACCTGTGCATGCAAAACGTTATTCCCGAGATAGGGCATTTAAAATAGAGTTTTTAATTATAGTAATGGAGGACTCTGCATTAATTATATGGTAAAATTTGTTATAATCATTACAGAGTACTCGAAACGGTTCATGCAAGGAATAATTAGTATTACAGCGATTAAGGGAAAGTGGGAAGAAATTGCGAGAAGGTCTAAAGGGAACAGAGAAAACTAGTTGGCTCATCAACGCTGCTGAATCGATTTCGCCTTTAATTAATTTAACTACAAACATAACTCCTAGCATAACACGACGGTTAGTTAGGGAGGGAAGGTTAATAAGCAGCAGCTTATTGGGGTATGGAGGAAGAGCACTCCAGTCAAAGCGACGAAGAGCAAAAAGTAAGAAGCTCTTCTGTACAGATTCCAATCTACTTTGATGAATATGATATTGTGGAGACCACACACAAGATCCATATTCCAGAATTGGAAGTACAAGGGAAGTGAAAAGTATCTTGGTCGTATAAGGATCATCAAATTCCTTTGACCAACGCTTTATAAAACCAAGAACTTGAAAAGCTTTGTTGACAGTCAATTTAATATGGTTGTCGAACTTTAACCTGTGGTCAAGAAGTAAACCTAAATCCTTTACTTCATTCAGTCTATCAAGTGGCACCCCATCGAGAGTGTAACTAACAACATGGGGAGTGATACGATAAAATGACATGACCTTACACTTAGAGCAGTTCAAGTTGAGCAGATTTATTCTGCACCAAGACAGAAAGGAAAATAAGTCCGCCTGCAATAAGCAATGAGAAGACATATCATTATACGCCAAGCACAACTTGACGTCATCAGCATACATTAGTATGTTAGAATGCAAAACAACTGAAGGAAGATCGTTAATAAATAGGTTAAAAAGCACTGGACCAAGGTGACTACCCTGGGGAACACCAGAGGTGACTAGGATAGGTTTAGAGAGCACAGATTTGAATACAATTTTTTGAGTTCTGTTACACAGATACTCCGAAATCCAGGTCAGAAGGTTAGTAGGAAATCCTATAAGGTCTAATTTGAAAAGAAGGAGAGAATGGTTAACAGAGTCAAAGGCCTTACTAAAGTCTGTGTAAACGACATCAGTTTGCATTTTATTCTGAAATCCTTTGATAACAAGGGAAGTAAATTCAAGTATGTTAGTGGTAGTAGACCTACATTTCACAAAACCGTGCTGGAATGGAGAAATAATAGAACCACATAAGTGTTGCAATTGAGTCGTTAATATTTTCTCAAATATCTTAGGTATTGCGGACAGCTTGGAAATACCCCTATAGTTTTTTATATCAGACTTTGGGCCATTTTTATGGAGAGGAATAATAAAGGATTCCTTCCAAATAGTGGGAAAACAACAAGTTTCAACAGACAAGGTAAATAATTTAAGTAAAGGTTTGCAAATAGACTCGGAACAATACTTAAGTACACATCCCGGAACTCCATCAGGACCAGGCGAATACCCAGGCTTGATTGAGTGTAGGTCGGCAAGAAGTGACTCTAAAGTGATCACAGGACCAAAAATGCAATTAGCTCTTTGAACAGGGTAAGGATATGGTTCAATTTGTGAGAAGTTAGTAGATGAATAGGTGGATTGAAAATAATCAGCAAACAGATCGGCTGCATCCTGATCATCTTTTGCTTTCCTATCTTCATAGAAAACGTAGTTAGGTAAAGAAGACGATTTGCGTTTCATGTTCACAAAGTTATAGAACTGCTTAGGATCCTGTGCAAATTGCAGCTTACAACGAAGAAGGTAACTATGATAACAACGAGAGTTATGTGTAATAAAAGTTGCTCGAGCAACTAAATAGCGAGAGTAATCAGAAGGATTACTTGTTCTCTTAAACTTCTTATAATACCTTGACTTCACATTTTTCAACCTGTCCAACTCCCGCGAAAACCAGGGAGGCCTATTAGCCTTCCCAGGATTCGAACGGGGAACACAAGCATCCAAATGTGAGTCAATAGTAGTATAAAATTTTGACACAGCATTATCCACATTAGTACAGGAGTAAAGTTCTGCCCAATCAGTGTCAAATAATAATTGGTTAAGTCTAATAAAATCTGCTTTATGGAAGCAACGATTCTAACGTGTAGAATCCGATGCAACAAGAGGCATAAGAGTTGGGAGCTCTATAATCGAATCGAGCTTAGGATGATAAGGATCTTCGGGATTAAAAAGTTGATCACAACGAGAGATAATACTACAAGTAGGACCAGATACAAAAATTCAATCCAGTAAACGGTCGTTACAGTTTCGAATATGGTTAACTTGAGACAGTGACAACTCATGAAACCCATCAATAAACTCATTTGAACTAAGTGGCACCAATGCATTTGGTGGAGCGGACCATATAATATCTGGAAGATTAAAGTCACCGCATACAATCAAATAGTCTCTATCCGAAAGCATAGAGGAAATATATTGGTTAGCGGATAGATGGTTCAGATATATTGAGACATCTGATTGAGGTGGAATATAAGAACACGTTATAAACAATGAAAAAGTATTAAGCTGAATTTTAATACTTATAAATTCAATGTCAAAAGTAAAAGGAGGTAAGAAATAATCTGATGCAAGATCAGAATCAACAGCAATCAGACAACCACCACCTAAGCGTGATACTCGATCACATCTATAAGGGGTGTATTTATTTGAAAATAAAGAATGATCTGAAATATCTGGTTTTAACCAAGTTTCAGTAAATACTAGAATATCAAATTAAAAAGAAAGACTGTCAACAAATAGTTTAGAAAGTTTAGTATTAAGACCTCAAACATTCTGATATGCTAGAGAAAGAGAGGATTTTAGTTTTTTGGTGCGACATTAGAAAAAGTAGCACCAGAAGAAATCTGAGGAAATGTGACAGGTTGCCGAACACGTTTTTTATTTGTAAACTCCTTTACAACTAAGCCCTTCGGCCAGAAATTATCACTGCAAATTGTGCCGAATACATCAGCCGAAACACTTATTTTAAAAGAGGAAATTTGTCTTTCATATTTAAATGCAAATTTTTCAATCAATATTCCAGTAGATGACAATTTACCCTGTATGTAGGCATGAACGTCATCCACAGATATATCAGGCGCAAGGCGCGAAATAAAAATTTGCTTTCTTGGTGCAACCGCAGCAAGAGTCCTGGGAACACCGCTAGAAAGAGGTGGGGGAGTCGAAACGGGCACAGTGGCCTGTGACCCAATTGGGGCACCACTGCTGATTGCAGGTGGTACAGGAGAATTAAACTGCATCAACTGCTGATCATTGTCAACAGTGGGTGTCAGCGGTGCAGGAGTCACCAACCGAGCCGGGGCCAATAAACCTGGTTCCCGAGGCAAAGCAGGCTCGGCCGATTGCTTCTGCTTAAAAGACTCATTTAACAGTTTTACACTATTAAATTGAGTCTCCATAGCATCAAAATCGGCACTGAGCTTACTAAAAGCTAGACGGAGATTGTGAAAGCCCCATCTAGTTTGCCTCATAAAACCCTGAACATCCGACTCCGTCTCGCGGCATCGCTCGCAACACCACTTTAAGCCCGACTTATTGCCGATTAAATCCTTTACCCGTTGTGTGAAACCAGCACATTTAACATGCACCACGTTATCACACAACCAACAACAAATGAAATCAGCCTTTGGGTCGGACTGACACTTGCAGCTTTTAAGGTAACACACGGACATGTTTAATTAACAAATGGATATGCTCGAAAAGAAGAGAAACTATACAAAGATTCGGCAGAAAATAACAAAACAAAACAATGCACAAGAGATGCAATAAATACAACACCAAGATAAAGCGCTATAAGAGTACCTACGAAAAGAGGCAAAACTTTTAACCACTGAAACAACAACACGCACAAACACAGTTATGAGAACACACACGAAAATAGAGAGAGCGTGAGTAGTAAGGCGATGTGAGAGCACACGAAAGTTGGGAGAGCGAGAGCAACAAAGCACACACAGAATCCGCTATAACAACAACAATGCGCAGCGATCAAGCATGCAATGTGAAAACGTAGAGAGCAAGAACACCAAGCGCACCAAAAACAAAACACAGCTGTTAACCGCGCACTTAATGTTTACAATAACAATTTCTGTGATTTGATGCAAAATTACTAAAGAAAACCCAAATTACGAAAGTAATCACCGAAAAATTAAAGAGATCCAAGCACAGATATATTTTATGTTAGTTTAATTAAATGCACCAGTTATAATTTAATAACAATCACGAACTGGACACAGCACTGCAAAAACACAACCGATCACAGCAAAGGCTACAAGGTTATGGTGTGACAAGTAATAATTTCTTTTGAAGTTTCGTAATTAAAGAAATTTGTAGTCATCATATTTACTGATGACCCTGTGTCTATTAAGCATCGCATTTGTTTGTTATTCATAATTATGCTTATGAATGGGGTTCTGTATTCCTTTCCAAGGCTGTTTGATGAAAATTTTCGGACCAGTCCATTTTTGACTGTCCACTGTTACTGGGCCTTTGTCTTTTTATGGGTTGGTTAGGTGGTCTATTATAATTATTATTTGATTGGTGATTCATCGGGTTTTGTATTCTGCCCTGATTTAATTTTTGCTGGAATTCATTATACAATGGTTCGTTAACCATTGGCTCATTTTGTGGATACTGATTTCTATTAAAACTTTGTTGATACCCAAAATTCTGATGATAATTTCTATTAAAGTTTTGTTGAGTTCGTGGATTCTGGTTATAATTCTGGTGAAAATTTTGTTGAGCTCTTGGGTACTGATTATAATTTGTATTGTAATATGTGTTATTTACAGGTCTTTTGTTTTCAGGTATACGGTCCTCGTACAATCCTAGTTCTTGGGCTACCGCTTTCAGTTTGTCAGTTGTGGATATGTCGTATCGTGCTAATTGCATGTATAATCTGTCCGGTAGTCTCTTGTTTATTACGTCCCTAACTGTATTATTTAACGCATTAGTATACAATATCTTATTCTCTGAATTATTTTCTATTACTAATTTATTTGTTATTACAAATGATTTGTACTCGAGTTCTTCGAGGAACTTACGAAGACTTCCTCCATAAAATGTGTTGTACACCCTTCTGAGGAGTTCCTCAAAAGGTGTTTGAGTTTTGTAAGTGGAGATGAGGATGCTCCGTAGCGTTGTCCAGTCTCCCGGTAGGTGTCGGAGTGATGTTTTCATCGCGTCGCCATGCAACTGCATCTGGATTGCGCTGTACAAGATAAGTTTTTGGCGCGCATCACTGGTTGGGTAGAGTTCCACGATGAAATCAATCCGTCCGATAAAGCCGCCCAGCTGGTCCGTTTCTCCACCGAATGAGGGGACTTGGCGGATTTGCCCTAGTGCTTGATTTAATGCTTCCGACATCGTTGTGTTGTTGTGTTTTTATTTATTTTTATTTATTTTTTTTTGAATGTTAAAAAAAAATTTTGGTAAAAATTCTGATTTTTGCACTTGTTGATGGTTTGCACAAGTTTAGATTTGATTTTGTGTTTTTTTTTTTTGTTTTTATTATTATTTATTTTTTTTCTTATTTATTTATTTATTTATTTTTTGTTTGTTCACTTGTTGAAATAATTTATTTATTATTTTATTATTATTATTTTTTTTTTGTCGTTTGCTTTCACGTTTGTTCTTTCACTTATGTTTCTTTCACTTGTGTTGTGTTTATTTTTAATTTATTTATTATGCCTTCACAGTTATGTTGAATTATTATTATTTTTTTTTTTTTTGTATCAGTTTATTAAGTTTTTTAAGGATCACGGGGTCCTTATGCGGATAACAGTTTTGCAAAACACTAGTACGTTTCCTGTAAAGGATCACGACGTTTCACAATTTTGCTACCCTACCGGCTGCGCCAATTACGTATTTTATAAGTGAGAGTTATCCCGGCAGCGCCAAATGAATAAAATCCGACGATTGATTATTAGAAATCTTTATTTAATATAAAATCTGACAATTGATTATTTTTATTAAACACACACGTCTTCTTGGTTTCGTGTACAAAATAACTCTAATCTTAAGCTAGTGGTTTATTTAAAATGAAAACTCACATTTGCCTCTTCTGCGATGTTGCAGCTGTGTCGCTGCTGTCCTATTGGTGGAGGTGTCGGATGGCCCGCTTGGGTCTGGCGATGGTCCACTTGAGTTTTATGCTAGCTCACTTGTAGAGTGCACTGACGGAGTCTAATCCGGGTGGCCCACTTGAGTTTTAGGCTAGCTCACTTGTAGAGTGCACTGACGGAGTCTAATGGTGGTGTCGGTTGTCCGTTTGGGTTTCACGTTAGCCCACTTGTAGAATGGGTGTTGTATTACATTTTTGGTTGTGATCGCTGGTTCTGTTTGTAATTTGATTATGTGTATGCTGAGGCGTTTCTTGTGCACTGCTGTTGCGGTCGCAGTGTGCGTGGACATGAGAGATCTGCGTGATCTGGATATGTCACTATATATATGTTTATGTTTATTCTGACGGCTCGAACTTACTGTAGCCACTTTATAGAAAGCTACTTATTTAATGACAATACTTAGTATTCTGGGCAATTACTTACTTTTAACCAAACCGATCAAATTATAAATCGTACTTGTAAGAAGCTGCGCGCGTGATTGAGGCCTCATTATTACCTTTTGTGTGGGTGTGTGCGTTAGTGTCCCTTATCCCTTTCTCTCGCGTTGTTCGATTTACCGGTGATTATATTATTTACTGTATAACGAAATGTGTTTGGAATTACAATTACGATTATGGATCCCTTTTTTTATTTTATTTATTGTCAACTAAAAGTCAATCGACACAAAAAATTCAAAAACATAAAAAATTTAATTTAATTTAATTTAAAATAATATTAAAATTATATATAAATTTAAAAGTAAGAATGTTTGTTGAGCCTCTCTTAGCATTAAAATCATAAAAACGTTTAGGATCCCGCTGAAACTGCAAACTTCAGCTTCTTAGGTAATCCTTATATCATTTGTTATTCATAGCCAAGAATTTGGATCGTGCAATCAAGTAACGAGAGTAATCCAACGAAGAGCCAATTTCCCTGAATTTCTTATACATTCTTGACTTATTATTCTTTAACCTGATCCACTCCCGCGTAAACCACAAAGGTTTGGTAGACTTACATGGCTCACGAACAGGAACACACAAGTCAAATAAACCGTCCAACATATTATAAAAGACCCCGATTGCAATATCCATGTCAGCACAATTATAAAGCCGGGACCAGTCCGTCTGCGATAAGAGACGAGTTAACTTAACAAAGTCGGTTTTCCGAAATTGACGAACTCGCCCTGAAAGCTTGTTTTCCTGACTTGGTACCGTAGTAGGCAAATCGAACAACACCTCCATTGTTGGGGATAGGGATCATCAGGATAGGATATGGATTCAGAACAGGAGACAGAAAAGAAGGAGGGATCCGTGACAAAAATCAGATCAAGCATCTTATTTAACGAATTCGGGATAGCATTGATTTGACACAATGATATCCCAAATAAGACCTCCAAAAACTCACTCCGAGTCGGGGTTGACCAAACACTTGAGTCAGGACAAGGCGACCATGTAGTTCCAGTGAGATTAAAATCACCAAGTACTACCAGTAAATCACGATCAGAAAGCTGAGAATACACCGAAAGAATAGCAGCTAAATGGGAAGAATACAAAGAACTATCTGAAGAAGGAGGAATGTAAGAACAGGTTATAAAAATGCCAATACCATTAATATGTAATATAACAGCAATAAACTCTATATCCATAGAAACATCTGTCATTACTAACTCCGAAGATAAATCTACGTTGATAGCAATAAGTAAACCCCCACCTCGCCGGGGAGTCCGATCTTTTCTATAGATAGAGAATCCACTCGAAAGGATTTCGGAATCTAGTATGTCGGGTCTTAACCACGTTTTAGTAAAGGCCACGACATTAAAAAGAAAGGAAAAACTATTAAGGTATAGATTTGAAAGCTTACTACAGATACCTCTTCCATTTTGATAGCCAAGTGAGAGAGTTAGTTTTTTGAACTACCAGGTACAGCAAGAGGTTTACTTGCACTAGCAGTAGAAGGAAGTACAGCAATCGGAGACCGATTATTCTTTTTTGTAAATTCTTTTACAACTACATGGTCCGGCCAGAATTTTTTACCACAGATGGTGCTAAAGTATTCTGCTGGAAAATTTATTTTAAAAGAAGAAATCGCCCGAATATAAGAGAATTGGAATTTTCCCACAGTAACGACAGCTTTAAATTTGGCTTGGATAAAAGCCTTGACATCCTCTGATTTCTTTATATTTTCAAATTAACTTCATTTTATTGGTCATGGTTATGCATTCAAATCATTTCAGACTTAATGGTGTGGCATACTTGTATGCTGTTTGTGTGTGCACCCCTTGTAGCAGCTTACGTGTGCGTTCCCACAGTTAGCGCACTTTGGGTCTTCCCGCCTGGGCTTTGGGCATGCCGTCGAAGAATGATTGCCTGCACATTTCATGCAGACAAACATACGACTGCAATAGTTCTTCGTATGCCCAAAAGCCTGGCATCGATGGCACTGTACTGGATCACGTGAGATTGCCTGCTTCTCGACGCTGACGGATTGAAAGCCCAATTGCTTCAAGGCAAGTATTTGTTTGTGACTCCCATCTTCTCTAGAAGCAATTTCAACTTCGAAAATGTTCAATTGTCTTCCAGAGAATCTGTGTTGGATGGCCCTGGAAAACTTTGCTGTAAAGCCCAACTTACTCAGTTGATCCCTCAGCCATTCAGTTGGTGTAGTGTGGTGGAGTCCGCGGATTATTATCCTAAATCCTTTCTCGCTGCGCATCTGGTGTGTATGCGCCTGAATGCCGTCTTCATCAAGGGCTGACTTAATTGCGACGAAGGTTTTTCTGTCTTCGCATTGAATGCGCAGACCGTTATTAGCCTTTCTGGAGAGTCTTTCCAGAAGAGGCAATATTGACTCAACTGATGGTACGAAAATAGACGGCATTTTTTGGGATGCATATTTTCGTTCATCACACATGTCCCTTAGCTTTTCAAAAACTCACTCAGCTTTTCAAAAGCCCTCTCAACTTCCGCTCAATGATTTTATCGGGGAGTCATAAGCTCTCTCTCTCCCTGCTTGACTAAAGCTGAGTGAGCTTTTTTTTTTGGACTCTTCTTTCTCTCTTTTAAGAGAGTTTGTGCACGTGCAAATTATTTTACATTTTCGCACTCTCTAAGTCGAAAAATCCACCGACAATAAAATTTTAATTAATTATTAAATTAAGGAGCGGATGCACTTACTTGATTTATATCCACATCCAAAAGATCTTTTGTTGGTGGCGGCTCTGGACTCTTGGGAAGGGTGTTTTCATTTCAAAAGTTTAAGTGCAGGTAGTTATATATTTATTTTTTTTATTTGCGCCCTGTGTGAATGCTCTTTTATTGGTTATTGGGTTATTGTTCACTTAATGTTGTTTGCGGGACTACTTTAGATTATTTACATGAGCTATTATACTAATATTTTTCCATTTGCTTCTAATTAATTAGAAAAAAAATTATTCACAAAAAAAATTAATCAAAAAAAAAAATTAATTCAAGAAAAAAAAATTAATTAAAAAAAAAATTTAGATTGTAAACTATAAAATGTTATCTTGGGGTTTTTTTTGGTGATCCAGCGGTGACTGTACTGCGCCTCCCGCCGTCCTCTTGCTCCAGATTCGTTAACTATGATTAGCTTATCTATGGCACACTGTGTCCATAGGCGGGATTAAAGTGTCGATTCCCAAAAAAACTTATTTCTTCACAAAAAAAGAATTTGTAATTTTTTTCAGGAAATAAATTTACATAGGTTCTTTTTTTTCTTTCCTCTGTTTGATTTGAATATAACTTGGGTTAAACCCGGTTTTTTTTCAAGTTGCGTGTTCTTTTTCTATTCGTCTTTTTTTCCGTCACGTGTTCTTTTTCTATTCGTCTTTTTTTCCACCTCCACGAGGTGAGAGAGAAGAGAGAAAAAAAAAACTCGACAAAATTTTGGTGTGCGAGGCGGTGGACCCAGATCAAACCGATCGCCTTCAAAGCCAGAATCCCACTGCCGTGGCGATTAAAATTTTTTTGTTAGCCAAGCCTGTGAGCGTCGGCAAAAGCTTGGCTTGGCAATTGAAAACTGTGGTCTATGTATGTAATTATTAAGAGAGAGTGTTGAAATACGTTTGAATTTTAACGGCAACGTTTAATATCGGTACATTAATTAATATCGTTGCTGTGACCATAGTATTGTGTTTAACTTTCTTCCACAATGATAAACTGTGTTTAACTCTTCTTTTGAACTTGCAATTGTCAACAGTTGTAAGAGTCTCAATGACTGATATACAAACGTATGCCGCTTTTGTTTAAAGCCTGTTGGAGATGCCGACATAATTTGCACCGACGGAACGGCGATCCCGAACCGCATTCGTACATGCCTCGGGTGGGTGGTAACACCAATCGACGACTTGCCTAACAGAGTTTGCGTAAACTGCAGTAGCTGAAAAGCCATATCAAGTAGCATATCAAGGATTCCAATCAGTGTTCCCATTTTCAAATTTGATTGCTTCCCTAAATTAGCGCTCCTTCGCCATATGGAAACCCGCATTGTCTTCAAATATAATTATTGCAATCAGTCCTTTACGCGTCGTTGGAGTCTCCAGCGTCACATGAATGTAAAACAGAAGTCGCCACAATCAAGTCGTCACACGGATCGCAGATTAGATGCAGACATGGAATTGGAATTGGAATAAGTGGCCTCGCAGTTGTAATATAGTCGTTTAATATAATACATATAACAGAATTGTACAACATGTTTTAGGTAAATACATTGTTCTTACATATATTTAAACACGTTTAAACAATAAACATTTATAAACATTTATAAATTTTTTAAATATTTGTAAGCATGTCCAAAATACTACAATACTATTTGCTTAGTACCTCAAACTGTATGTATTTTGTATTTTGTCTTACATTGAAGAAGCACGCCTAGTGCTTCTTGAGTTGAGGATGAATACATTTAATGCTATTTATCAAACAAACATTAAATGTGTTGACTATTATTACCGCATTAACTTATGAATTTATTTGAATTTCATATTGGTATCTTGCCAAATAAATGTTTTATATACTTCCAACAGGTTAACTGATGCTTCAAATATAAAGGATAAGAAAAAAAAACGTTAATTTATAGTTACATCACTAGACCTAATCAAATTATACCTAATAGAAACTGGGTATGGTAGCGTATTGAGTGCTGTTGTAATGGTTTAGAGTTTATCTGGTTTACTTAGCGATGCGATCAGTTCGATAAGCATATCGCGTTTAAATTTGACCACATTCTGATCCAACGGCATGATATTTTTTAGGGAATCGTGCACATGACGCGAATGACGGAATCGTAGTAATTCTAGTGTTCTTCGCATTCCATGAGACTGCATCAGGCATACCCTCGACATCTTTAATACTGTTACACAGCTCCCATGAGGCCCTCAAATTGATGCCGCCATTCTAAGAATATCAATAGAATTAGTTATTTGGCCGCGATGCAAACCGGCAGAGACCAATAGATGCCACCGATTTCGTCAGGCTATCCGACATTCACCCCAATGAATATGAATGATTTGGCAAGGGCCAAGCCATATTGATAAGCGCCGTTTCCTGTCCATGTGGGGCAAGTACTGGGACAGTTCCGGTGTCACAAACGTAAAGGCGAAATTCTCCTTGTAATTAATTTCGCCTAGATAGGTCATATAAATGATAATCACAGCATCGTTTAGAAAATGTGGACCATGCAGTAGCTGGATTTCGCTCCTGCGCAGAAAGTTTTCAATACTCCCCCTCAATACACATTATTGACAATTAATTTGAGACCAAGTAATCTATTACAATTTTCATGTTTTGTCTTGTTCAAATTCTTAGTTAATGTAAATGTGGGGGGGCGTCTTTTTCCTAGTCTTCTTTTCTTCCTTCAATAAAAGGCAGCGGGGGGTTTTATCACTATATATATTTATTTAATATTGAACATGTGCACAACTTCTTGCGTTGTGGTGTCGTAATACTTGATCACTTGGTTACATTAATGTTACTAATTACAGCGCTGAGTGCGCTGTCTGGAGGGTTGCTAACAGCGCTGAGTGCACTGAGAGCGGATTGCATTGCAAAGAGAGAGGATGTGGATCGTAGGTTATGTTAAGCCAGCTGATGAGGCCCAGCTTAGCATATCTGACATAAACATTCTCCCCCCTTGCAATGCGTAGCATTGGAAATGGAGAAAAAGATGTTGCCTTAGGATCGGCAATTTCCGGTCAGCATCCAGCCGAACTCCGTATTCTGAGCCAGAGGAAGCCCGCCCTGACTCGGAAGCATGCCCGGCAGGATAATGTAAGGATACACAACGGCTCCCAGGATCAGCGAGATAGTGGCAGGAGTGTGCCATCGCTCGTCGGCCAAGACAACATTCGAGAAATTGTCATGTAGCTGCTTGCTGACGGCTCGGAGGGGAGTCCGGTGGTGGAGTTGATGGTCGACCTCAAGCACAACTTCACGATTGAGCACAGCGGTGCAAACGCGTTCGGACCCAATGCCAGTGACGGAAAGCCCGAGGGCCGTTGCCAGTGTAGCATTGATGCGACTCATCGGGCAACACGCGTCGATGAGCGCTCTAGTCTCAAATGATTTTACACCGGTGTGGAGCAGCACAATAGCGGTGGGAAGGATTGTCACGCTGGTGTGCCGCATCAACGAGGCCAATGAGGTCGCCATCGGAGCCGTTGGGGATGTGTGACGCCGACGCCTTGGCACCTGAACGGCATCACGCAGATGGAGCAGAGTGTGGTGTGGTCCGTCGCACACCTGACACGCCGCACCACTGCGGCAGGTACCTTCAGAATGTTTGTGGGCAAGGCAGTTGGGGCAGTAATGGTTGATGAGCACTGCCCTCAACCGCTTCTCGGCGGATAGGCGCAGAAAACGCTGGCACTTACGCAGCGCGTGGACACCTCAGCATACTCGACATCTGAAAGAGTTCGAAGTGGGGCGATTGGCCGTCGTCGCGCTTTTGTGTGAGGGCATGTTGTTCTTTTGTGAAACGAAAAAAAGAAAAAAAAAGAAACTGTAAAG